>PVLC010014475.1:27586-39546 GCA_004027655.1 Graphiurus murinus | reverse complement strand
CAACGTGTCTGGTGTTAGTCATAATGACTAACTTAAACATCTAAGTTTTATTTTTTGTCCAGGGCAAACTGATAGCAGAAATAGGCACCGGCAGGATAAACCCTGGCTGCAGACACCATACTGCAAGCCGGTCCTTTGGGGTGCCAACTCTCTTGCCACTTTTTAAAGATGGGCTTTGCCTTGGCGTAGTACACATCCTATCATGTCAGTGGATGGGTTAGGGAAATAAAGAATTTCCCCTAGACCTTTGGGCAAAAGTTTTGTTTTGTTTTCTTTCCTTTTCCCCGCTTTTGGACTTTTACTTTTGAATCTTAGATGTTAATGTCGTGGGCCGCAGGCATGACGGGCAGTGAGCAGGGGAAGAAGCGGTGGGGAAGCGTTCCAAACCTCCTGTGTTAGCTGGCAGGCTTCTGAATGTATCGCTGTGGTCCACAGAGAGGCTGGAGAAAGTAGCAAGGAGATGCTGTATCAGCTACTGCAGCCTTAAAACAAAGTTGGTGTCTCTTTGGACTTTAAAATTGTTCCTATGCAGCTTATTTTATTTTTGTTGAATCAAATAAACAAGAGGGTTTATTTCCATGCAAAAAAAAAAAGAAAAGAAATAAAAATAGGGCTAGGTTGTATCTCAGAGGTAGAACACCCTGAGTTCAGTCCCCAGTACCACACACACACAAAAAAGCCGGGGTGGTGGTGCACACATGTAATCCTAGTACTTAGAATAGAGCTGGGGGTGTAGCTTAGAAGCAGAATGCCCCTAGGTCCAATCTCCAGTACCAAAAAACAAAAAAATCCTTGAAAACAAATCCACTACTACCACCCTAGTCTGAGCCATCATTATCACAAGGTAAAATTATTATAACAGCCTTATATAATCCAAAATCACTTGCTTTTTCTTCTGTTTGAAAGCTAGACAACAATTTCCAGACTCTGTGGAAGAGAGGTTAGCATGTGACTAAGTTCTGTACACTAAAATATAGGGGGAAATGAGGTAAGCCATTTCCAGACCTGGCTTATAAAAACAAATCTCCTGTATTACCATGCATACCATCAGTGTCCTCACCCTCCGTTCCCCCACTTCCTGGCCAGATACAGAGGATTCTGCATAGGACTCTCTAAAGAATGATGGAGTCAAAAGTAGATTTGGCCCTTGAATCATAGCATTGAAGGTCACATGCTAAATACCTGCACTGAACTATTACGTGACAAAAAATAAATAGGTTGCTTCCTCTTCTGGTTATAAAAGGCTAGGTAATTCAAGCCAACTATCCAGTTGAGAAAAATTAGAAAAGTTAAACAAAATATTTTAACCCCTTTTTAGAAGCACCAGGAAGTAGTGACCAATTAATCACAAGGCTAAAATTGGGGGGGAAAAAAGAAATGCAAAGAGGTGAATCTGGCAATCTGGGCTGACTTTCCCCTAAAAGGCACCTGTAAATTCCAAGAGAAGCAGCTACAGAAGAGAAGCTGAGCAAAGTCTGACAGACATAAAAGTATGGGGACAAAATTTGTACAGAGCCACCTCAGACTCTACATTGGAACCCAGAGGAGCTTTGCCCCAGGAAGAAGGGTGAACCAGAAATACGTTAGCCCTCACAAACAATGGAACCAGTTTTCCAATCTTCTCAATCCCTGAATGGATTAGAAAAAAAACTGCAACTGCCAGTACCCCTAGCCATCTATGAGAAGCAAAACTAACTCTTCTAGGGAAGAAGACATATCATCTTAGGCATCAAATTATCTGTTCAATTATTCACATGGACAGATGGTTCCTGTCTTATAATGGTTCAATTTATGATTTTTCAACTTTATGATGGTGTAACACTGGTATGCATTTGGTAGAAATCATAGTTTGAATTTTGATCTTTTTCCAAACTAGTGATATACAGAATGATACTCTCTCCTGATGCTGGCCAACAACAGCAGGCTACAGTATCCAGCTGAACACATGATCACATGAGTAAAAAACTTGCTAAACTATGCTATTTGATAGATTAGATGTATTAAGATGGTACATGGCTGTAATCTCATACTTGGGAGGCTGAAACAGGAGGAGCACAGGTTCAAAGACAGCCTCAACATCTTACCAAGGCCCTCAGTAACTTAGCAAGACCCTATTTCCAAGTAAAAAATAAACATAGGACTGGGGGTGTAGCTCAGATGCAGAATACCCCTGAGTTTGATCCCCAAAACCACAATAAGTAAATAAATAAATAAATTCATCTTAATTTAAAATAGTTTCAATTTACAATAAGTTTAAAGGACATAACTCTATTAAGTCAACTATTATATGCAATATCCCACACTCAATCCAAAATTACCAGACATCCTGGGAACAGTGGCATGTGCCTGCAGTCCCATTTACTCAAGAGGTTGAAGCAGGAAGACTGTTTGAGCCCAGGAGTACAAGAACACCCTGGGAAACAAAGAAAAACCCCATCTTCAAAAATAAGCTGGGCGTGGAGGCCCACGCTGGTAATCCCAGTACTTGAGAGGCTGAGACAGGAGGATCGCAGGTTCCAGGCCATCCTTAGCAACTTAGTGAGGCCCTGTGTAACTTGGTAAAACCTTATTTCAAAATAAAAAGAATAAAATAGGGCTGAGGGTGTAGCTCAGAGGTAGAATGTACCTGGGTTCCACCCCCAGTACCATTAAAAAAAAAAAAAAAAAAATTACCAGGTACACTAGAAAACAAGTCAAAAGACTGAAAACCAAGAAAAATGATAGGAAATAGAAATATACTTGCACATAATCAAAATAACAGAGTTATCAGACAAATATTTTAACTGTAATTAATATGACCTAAAACATGAGACTGAAATTTTCCAAAGAGAACTAAAAACCTGAAAAAAATATCAAATAGAATTTATAAACGTGAGAAATAAAAAAGCAAACTGTAACTAAGAACTCAATGGATGGATTTAACAAGAAATAAGTAAGATTAGCCTAAAATATTCAGAATAAAAACAGAAAATGAAAAATAGAAAAAAGCACAAAGACATAAGAAATCAAAATGAAAACCCAAAAATAAGATCAAAAACTGAAGTCTGAGGAAAAGAAAAAAATGGGATTACACCATATAAAGGCTGAGACCTTTCCAAAACTAACAAGAGATCTTACTTCAGAATCAAAAGGCAGAGCCAGGCGTGGTGGTGCACGATTGTAATCCCAGCATTTGGAAGGCTGAAACCAGAGGATCTGGGTTCGAGGCCAGCCTCAGCTACCTAGTGAGGCACTCGGCAACTTAGTGAGACCCTATTTCCAAATAAAGAATAAAAAATAGGGCTGGGGTGTAGCTCGGAGGTAGAATGCCCCTGAGTTCAATTCCTAGTACTGAAAAAAAAAAAAAAAACTCAAAAGGCATTATGAACAAAATATTTGTTTTAAATACAATTTTAAATTTCTCAGAATGAAAGTTTAGTAAGATAAAATAAAAAGAAACACTAGCCATAAAATGCTAAAAATTAACCAAAAAATAAAAATAAAAAATTTTACAAATAGTCAAAAATACCTTTAAAGTAGCATCAATAAAACTGAAAAATGATTTCCTATCAGAAATAACAAATGTAAGAAGTCAATAAAATATCTTTAATATGCTAAAAGTAAACATCTACCACACAGAAATACATAAAAATATCTACTAAAAAGCTAATAAAAAGCAGGGCGTGGTGGCGCACGCTTGTAATCCCAGCATTCGGGAGGCTGAGACTGGAGGATCCGGGTTCGCAGTCAGCCTCAGCTACCTAGTGAGGCACTCCACAACTTAATTTATTTAATTATTCATTTATTTTTTATTCATTATTTTATTCAAAATAATGAATAAAAAATAGGGCTGGGGGTGTAGCTCGGAGGTAGAATGCCCCCGAGTTCAATCTCCAGTACCGCAAAAAAAAAAAAAAAAGCTAATAAAGTGAAGACAACCAAAATAAACACTAATAACACAGTTACCTGAGGGACAAGAGACAGGATGGGGATGAGTAATTATCAAATTCAAAGAGATACTATATTAGCCTTACCTGTTACAATCTACATTTTATGAATAAAATGTTTCATGGATTTCCTGACTTTTCAAAAGCTTTAAAATGCATTCTTCATTAAAAATGTGTACTTTGAAAATTAAAAGATAAACATTAGTTTCAAATGGATATTCTAGGAGGGGAATAAAATTTTACTGAAGAACTCAATAAATGGGTTTACCACAAATTAAGATACAGCAAAAGAAAGGATTGGTGAACAATCAATTTCTATGGCAATAGAAAAAAATTTGTATGAAAGAATAATGGAGAAAATAGGAGACATATGTGACATACTGAAAAAGTCTAACATGGTATAACTAGAGATTCTGAAGAAGAAAAGAGAGAATAAGATAGGAAAAAAAAAAAAAACATTTGAAAGGAAATCACTTTCAAGCTAAGAAAATAGTATTAGCCCAAGTTTTCCCAAAACTCTTAAAAATCCCAAGCAGAATAAGTACAAAAACAATTATACCCACACATCACAGAAAAACTGATGAAAACCTGGAACTGTGTTCCCCATATAAATGTACTCCCTCTTCCTCCTCAGTTTGAACAGTTTAAGAAGATACTTAGAACTGCCTGAAAATCTTTAATTGGAAAAGCAAAGTATATAGGATGGGAACTATTTGCCTCAGTTCTCTGGGGAGTTATATCACCAGTCCCCATTCCAGATTCAGAAACTTCACTGGCCTAACTGCCCTGCCTTGCCCAGGGAGAGTATGGTTCCTTTAAGACCTGCTGGGCTCTGGATAGGAAAGTAGGCCAGGCAGTTGGCATGGATTGATTTCTAACTTTTGGGGGGGGGGGGGGCGGAGGGGGGTGATGTACTAGGGATTGAACCCAAGGATGTTCTAGCTCTGAGCTACACCCCCAGTCCATTTTATTTTGAAACAGGGTCTCACAAGCTGGGCACGGTAGCACATGCTTGTAATCCCAGTACTTCAGAGGCTGATACAAGGATCACAGATTTGCATCAGCCTCAGCTACTTAGGCTCTCTGCAACTTTGTGAGACCCTGTTTCAAAATAAAGAATAGAAAATAGGACTGGGAGTATACCTCAGAGGTAGAATGCCCCTGGGTTCAATCCCCAGTACCACAAAAGGAAAAGAAAAAGAAAAAAGGGGAAAAGGAAAAGAAACAGGGTCTCACTAAGCTGCTGAGGACCTCGCTAAGTTGCTGAGGCTGTGATCTTCCTGTCTCAGCCTCCTAAGTACTGGGATTACAGATGTGTACCATTACGTATGGCTTGATTTGTAACTTTTTAATATTAATACACAAAAGAAGTTGGTTTCCATCTGTATTCCAAATGTTAGGGGCAAGCCTAGGGAGTAGTAATTGTTCCTAAAACAAATATTAAATTTAAAATAATAATAATAATAATAATAATAAATGAAAAGTATATGGCAGGAAAGGAAGGAAAAAATTAAGGTTAATCTTTAAAAGAACTTGATCACTTACCATCATTCTTTAATTCTCCTCTCTGCCAAGAAAATCACTGACCACAAAAATCCATGGGTTATGACTCCTATAATTAAAAAAAAAACATATACATATGTATATATATACATACACATACATACATACACATATACACACACACCTTTAGTTATAACATTATCAGAAAATCACATATATCCATAAAAAGATACAAATATCATCCCCAAAAGTTTCTACATTAAATACATAAAATTGCTCCTTTCTAATGCCTGTTAGGATACAACATAGTCAGCTTTATTTACTCCACACTGGCTGGGCATAGTGGAGCACATGTATTCAGGTTTGCAGCCAGCCTCAGCAACTTAGTGAATTTGTATTTCAAAATTAACGAAAAATAAAATAGGGCTGGGAGTATAGCTCAGAGATAGAATGCCCCTGGGTTCAATTCCTAGTACCACAAAAAATTTAAATAAAAATAAATACTCTACACTGAACATCACCTTAATGTGCTCGAAAAAATAAAAATAAATGCAAAACAGTGTTAATTACATGAGTAGCAAAGGGTATCCTAAACCAGAGGCATCAAGCTTTCAACACACACACAAATTTTCTATCTTGATCCAATTCATACATACATGTTTAGCTGAAAGAAAAGTTTCATGAAGTAATATTTATCCTCATTGTGTGAGATGAACTCTAATATTTCCTTCTCTATTCCTTTTGTGTGTGTGTGTGTGTGTGTGTGTGTGTGTGTGTGTTTGTTTTCCTGGCAATGAACTCAGGAGCATTCTACCTCCAAGCTATCCCTCCAGCCCTTTTTAGTTTTTGTTTTGAAACACGTCTTGCTTGGTTATGGAGAG
This sequence comes from Graphiurus murinus, assembly GCA_004027655.1. NCBI lineage: Eukaryota > Metazoa > Chordata > Mammalia > Rodentia > Gliridae > Graphiurus > Graphiurus murinus. Next base: position 33,236 of record PVLC010014475.1, on the reverse strand, counting down.
TCTCACTACATTGCTGAGGCTGTCTTCAAACTTGCAATCCTCCTATCTCAGCTTCCCAAGTACTGAGATTTCAGATGTGTGCCACCACACCAGCTTATTTCACTTTTTTTAAATTCTGTTTTCACTGAACTGATTCACTTATGAGCCCCAACTCAGACTAGGAACACCTCTCTCTAAGAACTTTTTTATAAACTGAGATTTTATCAGACTATCTTAATTATGAGTTACATAAAAGTCTCTGCCTAGCACAGACTTTACCTTTCAGGGAACATACTTAATATAGACAAACCACAGAAATCCAAAGCAGACAAACTTGATAGAACACAAAGGGACAGGGAAATTGCCAGGAGAAAAAAAACAATTAACCAAGTAAAGAAAGTAGCAACTGGATCCAAACCTCCTTTAGGGAGAGGAACCTAGGACATCTATCCTTTATCAAATTAATTTCCTCCTATAAAATGCAGCACTTTCAGGCTGGGGATATAGCTCAACAGTAAAGCACTTGCCTGACATGCTTATTAAAGGCCCCGGGTTTAATCCCCAACACTAAAAAAAAAAGCAACTCAAACACAAACATATGTCCACATAAAAATTTTTACACAAATATTCATAGTATTATTCATAAAAGCCAAAAAATAAAAAACCCACATGTCTACCAACTGATGAATGGATAAATACAATGTAGTGTATCTAAGCAATGCAATATTATTTGGCCATAAAAGGGAATAGAGTGGTGATACATTCTACAACACGGATGAACTTTGGAAAAAAAACATTATACTTTGTGGGAAAAAAATTACAAAAGTTCACATGTTATATGATTATGGACATATGTGAAATGTCCAGAATAGTCAAATCCGCAGGGTCAGAAAAAAATTAGTGGTTACCTAAGGCAGGGGGATTGAAGGAAAATGGGAGTGACTGCCTTGAGTATTGAGTTTCTTTGGGGGTTGATGAAAATGTTCCAAAATTCATTATTATGGCGATGGTTACATAAATGTGAATATACCAAAAAATTATTTTAAGTAGATGAACTGCAAGGCATATATTAATTATATATCAGCAAAACTACTATATATATACATATATATGTGTATATGTATATATATGTATATGTACTTTTTTTTTTTTTTTTTGCGGTACTGGGGATTGAACTCAGAGACTCAGAGGCATTCTACCTCCGAGCTCTACCCCCAGCCCTATTTTTTATTCTTTATTTTGAAACAGGGTCTCACTAAGTTGTGGAGTGCCTCACTAGGTAGCTGAGGCTGGCTGCAAACCCAGATCCTCTGGTCTCAGCCTCCCAAATGCTCGGATTACAAGCGTGCGCCACCACACATGGCTTTATATTTTTTTAATATGCCTCTGCTGACAAATCTCCAATGTCTCTCCACCTCACTCAAGAATAAAAACTAGACTTCACAATAGCTGACCACATACTAAACTTTCTCCCTTCACTTACCTCTCTTCCACCAGGATATATTCAGTCATAATCCATTATTATTCCTCCCCTGGTATATAGTCCATTCCAGTCGCACTGGCCTCTTTATGTTCCCCACCACACAAGACACAATCTAACCTCAAGGACCCACACTTGCTGAACCCCTGTTTTGAACACTCACCATTCAATCTTTGCTCAAATGTCACTTTGTCAATGAGGCCTTCACAAGTAACCTATTCAAAATTACAACCCTCCCGGACAAACAACGTTATGGGTGTTCATCACCATTAGTCCAAGCTTATAAGAAATGCTAAAGGGAGTTCTTAAAGTTGAAATAAAACATAAAAACATGTAAAAATAAAATTCACTATAATGATAAGAATATAGTCAAATTAATATACTCTAGTAGTATAATCACGGTGCAAAATCATTTTTAAATCTACTAAGAAAGTTAAAGATAAATATTAAAAATATAAGCCAAGCCAGGAATGGTGGTACATGCCTGTAATCTCAGCTAGTTGGAGGCTAAAGCCAGAGTATCCTAAGTTTGAAGCCAGCCTTGGCAACTTAGCAAGACATTGCCTCAAAATTAAAGAGTGGATGTGGTGGCTGGGGATGTAGCTCAGTGCTTGCCTAGCATGTGCCAGGACCTGGGCTCTACCCCCATTAACCCCCCGTCCCTAGAAAAGACCATTAACCAGGCACAGTAGCATGTGCCCTTAGTTCCAGCTACTCAGGGGTCTAAGACAGAAGGATCACTTGAGTCCTTAATTCAAAGCCAGTATGGACAACATAGCAAGACCCTGTCTCAAATAAATAAATAAGCAAACAAAAAAGCAATAAAACAAACTATAACTCCAATAATTTGGTAATCAATGTACAATATGAGATGTAATTTGTGACATAATTTAACAAAAAATGTGGAGCAAGGAGAAATAAAATGTATTTTTCACATGTAGTTGAAGTTAGCTGTTATCATCTCAAAATAGACTATAAAACCTACAAGCTATCTGTGGTGGTGCACACCTGTAATCCTAGTACCTAGGAGGCTGAGACAGGAGGATCGCAGTTTTTAACAACCTAGCAAGACTCTGTTTCAAAGCAAAAATTAAAAAGGGCTAGGGGGTGCAGTTCAGAGGTAGAATGCTCTTGGATTTGATTCCCAGCGCCACACACACACACACAAAAAAAAAACCTACAATATTTAATCAGGTATAATAATCCCAGTAATCCCAGTACTTAGGAAGCTGAGACTGGAGGATTGCAGATTCCAGGCCAGCCTCAGCAATTTAGTGAGATCCTCAGCAACTTAGCAAGACTGTTTCAAAATAAAAAATAAAAAGGGCTGGGGGTGTAGCTTAGAGATAGGACACCCCTGAGTTCAATCCCAAGAACAACAACAACAACAAAAAGATTCTTTACATATGGCTTATGGTAACTACAAAGAAAAAAATGTAGTAAATACACAAAAGATACATTCAAAAATATCAAAGCATACAACTGGAAAAAAAATCATCAATTCACAAAGGAAGATAGCAAGAAAGGAAGAATATAACAGATCAACTACATAGCAAAACAATTAACAAAATAGTAGTAAATTCTTTCCTATCTATAATTACATTAAATGTAAGTGGATTAAATTTCCAATCAGAGGACACAGAATTGTGAACTGGATTTCCCGGGGGGGGGGGGGTGAACCGGGAATTAAACCGAGGGATGTTCTACCTCTGAGCTATACCCATCCCTATTTCCCTATTTTATTTATTTATTTTTTGAAGCAGGGTCTCAGTAAGTTGCTGAAGGCCTCACTAAGTTTGCTGAGGTTGGCCTGGAAACTAAAATCCTCCTGTCTCAGCCTCTCAAGTACTGGGATGACAGACATGTGCCATCACACCCATCTTAAATGAATTTTTTAAAAAATATGATCCAACTATATGCTGCCTATAAGATACTAACTTAAGCTTTCTGGACACATATAGGCTGAAAACAAAGATATCCATCCAAATTGTAACCAAGAGAAAGCAGAGATGGCTATACTTTGTCAGACAAAATAGATTCTAAGTTAAAAAACTGCCATAAAAAAGATAAATATATAATGATAAAGAAGTCAATTCATAAGCTGGGCATGGTGGCTCATGCCTATAAACCCAGTACTTGTGAGGCTGAGATAGGAGGATCACAGGTTCCAGGCCAGCATCAGCAACTTAATGAGGCCCTCAGCAACTTAGTGAGACTCTATTTCAAAATAAAAAATAAGACTGGGAGTGTATCTCAGAGGTAGAATGTCCCTAGGTTCAGTTCCCAGTATCAAAAAAAAAAAAGGCAATTCATCAAGAAATTCATCATCGTAAACCAGGCATGGTATAATCCCAGTACTTGGGAGGCTGAGACCAGAGGATCCAAGTTCGTGGCCAGCCTCAGCTTAGTGAGGCTCTCCACAACTTGGTAAGATCCTGTTTCAAAATAAAGAATAAAAAATAGGGCTGTGGATGTAGCTCGGAGGCAGAATGCCCTTGGGTTCAATCCCCATGACTGTAAAAAAAAGAAAAAAAAATTCATCATTGTACTTCATCAAGAATTCATCATCATAAATATATACACCTCCAAAATCAACACACCTACAGATATAGGAGAAACATAAACAGCAATATAATAATAATAGTAGGGGACTTCAATACCCCACTTTGTTAAACAAAGGATAGATTTTCCAGGCATAAAATAAATAAGAAAACAGTAAAACCGAACTACAACTGATACCACAGAAAAACAAAGGATCAGAACAGACTACAATGAACAATTATACACCAAAAAAACTGAATAACTTAAAATGAATAGGTGCCGGGCGTGGTGGCGCATGCTTGTAATCCCAGCATTCGGGAGGCTGAGACTAGAGGATCCGGGTTCGAGGTCAGCCTCAGCTACCTAGTGAGGCACTCCGCAACTTAGTGAGACTCGGTTTCAAAATAAAGAATAAAAAGTAGGGCTGGGGGTGTAGCTCGGAGGTAGAATGCCCCTGAGTTCAATCCCCAGTACCGCAAAAAAAATAAAAAATAAAAAATAAATAAAATGAATAGGTAAATTCTTAGAAACATACAACCTATCAAGGCTGAATCAAGAAGAAAAAGGAAATTTGACCAGATCAATAACAAGCAAAGAAACTGTAATGGGAGCAGAAGGAAGCCCTCAGGCTGGGGAGTAGCTCAGTGGTACAGTGCTTATCTATTACACCAACACCCTGGGTTTAATCCCAACACCACCACACACATACACACACACACACACACCAACTTCCAACAAAGAAAAGTCCACGAACAGATGGCCTCACTGGTGAATTCTTCCAAATATTTGAAGAATTAATGCCAAACTTTCTCAAAATCTTCTGGATAATTGAAGAATACTTCCAAATTCATTTTATGAGGCCAGTGTTACCATAATCACAAAGCCATATTTTTTTTTTTTTTTTTTTTTTTTTTTTTTTTGCGGTACTGGGGGTTGAACTCAGGGGCATTCTACCTCCGAGCTATACCCCCAGGCCTATTTTTTTATTCTTTATTTTGAAACCGAGTCTCACTAAGTTGCGGAGTGCCTCACTAGGTAGCTGAGGCTGGCCGCGAACCCAGATCCTCTGGTCTCAGCCTCCCGAATGCTGGGATTACAAGCGTGCGCCACCACGCCCAGCTACAAAGCCATATTTAGACATATAAAAAGGTAAAATTACAGACCAATATCCCTAATGAACACAGATTCAAAAACACTCAGCAAAATACTAGTAAAACTAGTTCAACAACATAGCAAAAGGACCATATTCCATAATTAAGTGGGATTTATCACTAGTATACAAAAATGGTTCCACATATTTAAATGAATGTGATATTCCACCTTAACAGAATAAAAGAGAAAAACATATCACACCACATAAGTAAATGCATTTAAAAATATTTCATAAAATTCAACATAATTTCATGATAAAAACTTTCAAAAATTTAAGTATAGAAGGAATGAACATCCCAAACTTTCAAAAACTTAAGTATAGAAGGAATGAACATCAAGATATATCCCAGCATTTGGGAGGCTGAGACCGGAGGATCCGGGCTCGCGGCCAGCCTCAGCTACCTAGTGAGGCACTCCGCAACTTAGTGAGACTCGGTTTCAAAATAAAGAATAAAAAATAGGGCTGGGGGTGTAGCTCAGAGGTAGAATGCCCCTGAG
>PVLC010014475.1:9439-20877 GCA_004027655.1 Graphiurus murinus | reverse complement strand
ATGTCCCACCAAAAATAAATAAATAAATAAATAAATAAATAAATAAATAAAAAGAAAGTCTAGCTCCCAAAGAGATAGAATTTGGAGGTGGAAATTTGGAGAGATAATTAAGCCAAGAGGGTAGGGCCTTGAAGAATGGGGTTAATGCCCTTATTAAACAGAGACCTTAGTTAGGCATGGTGGTGCCACACTACTCACGTAATCCCAGTACTTGGAGGTGAAACAGGAGGATAGTAGGTTCAAGACCAGCCTCAGCAACTCAGTGAGGCTCACATCAAATTAGTGAAACCGTTTCCAAATAAAAAATAAAATAGGACTGGAAGTATAGCTTGGAAATAGAATGTCCTGGATTCGATCCCTAGCACCACACACAAAAAAAATAATTAAAATTTTAAAAAGAGGCCTAAGGAAAACCCCGCCCCCTTGCACCATGTGATAACACAACCTAGCAGGTGCAACCTACTAACCAGAAATCAGGCCATCACCAAACATGAAACCTGCTAGCATCTTCACCTTGGATTTCCCAAATTTTAAAAATGCAGCTTAAGGAGCAAGCATTTGCTGAGGGCTTTCTATGGGCCAGTTCTAAATACTTTATAGACACCTAAATGCTTTATAGACAAATTGATGATGTAGATATTATTCCTATTTTACAGAAGAAGAAACCAAGGCTCAGAAAAATTAATTTGCCAAAGGGCAAGTGGTGCAACTGGGATTCAAACTAAGATCAGTCTGCCTTCAAAGCCACCATATCATACTTCATCCCACCAAAATAACCTTCCAAATCACATTAAAAATGGGGGCTTGGGGCTGGTAATATAGCTCAGTGCTACAGGGCTTGCCTAGCATGTGTGAGTACCAGGGTTCAATCCTGGGCATCACAAGAAAAGAAAAAAAAATATTCTTGGGTTAACTTAAAATAGTAATTCTTTAGGTGGACATTTTTCAAAATAATTCCAATAAGTTATATAAATCAATCTGCACCCAACAAATTTTAAGTAAAAGCCCCCATTAAAACAATACAGAGATGGAGCACCAATATAGGCCAGAATGGGACAGTGGTTCAGAACGCTTAATCCCAGATCTCACCAGCGGGCGATTTGGGACATGTAATAATATCTTTGAGCCCATTTCCCCATGCACAAAGTGTGCCGAGCGCCTATTTCACCCTTCTCTATATTACAATACAGATAAGGACTATAGTGAATAACTATTTTCATGGCACAAATGAGAAATACAGTCCACCAGCAACAGGAAGCTGCTCTTGGCCAGGCGGGCCTGCCTCAGCGGGAGCCACTTTGACAGCAGCAGGTGCTGCTTGGAGAAGCGATTTTCTGCCTGCTTTCTAACAATCCCGTCTCTCGCTGGAGCCTGTTCCCAGTTCTAGGCTGCTTCCGTGATTAGAAAACGATTAGAAAAGGGGAGGGGGAGCGAATGAAGTGCTGGGAAAAGGACACCAAGGAAGACAGGGGTTTGGGTCCTACTACTCCCACCAGGTGAGAGGCCTGGACTAAACATCTGTAAGATGGAAAGACCAATCCCGCCCTGCTTCCCCAGCAGAGCTAAGACCAGAGTCACCGAGTAGGGTAAACGAGGTAAACCCCACTGACAATGAGCCAGGACTATGGCGAACACCTGTCAAACCGGGGCAGGGAGAGGGAAGCGCCTTCGGAGGCCCCTCGCAGTGCGGGCATTTCAGAAGCCCGACGCGCGAAGCCGAGGCGACCCCGGAGGGGCACAGAGGCAGGCAGCCTCCCCCACTAGCCCTCGGCCGCGTGCAGCGCCGGGTCCCACGCCCCCCGCACCAGCCGAGCCGCAGGACCGGCTCAGACGCTGCCCGGCCGCCCCAGGCCTCGCAGCCGACCCCCGCGCTCGGAGCCGCCGCGCTCCCCTCCCCCAGCAGCGATCCCTCCCCCGCTGCCAGCAGTCCCAGGTGAGGGGAGGCGGCGAAAGGGTGTACCCCGCCGCCATTTTGTCCCCCGACCCCCCCACAACACGTCCAGTCGGCCCGCGCCCCGCACTGGGGCCCGCCCGGGTGTGCACGACGCGCGCCCCTCGCGGACACTCACCCCGGTCGCCCTGCGCAGTCCCGGGCGGCTCCGAGCATCGCTCCGGGAAGGAGGCGGGGCGGGGCGGGGCGGCCTCGCAGGGGCGGGGCGGGGCGGCTGGCCGGCGGACCACGTGACTCCAGCGCGGCCGCGCCGCTCCCCCGCCCCCAGCCGCCCGCGCGCAGGCGCAGCCCGGTTCCCGCCGTTGGGGCGCGGGGGCGGGAGGCAGGGGCGTGGGCTGGGCTAGTGGTCCTGTGGCTGTGGCTTCCCCGAAGCTGTTCTCTTCTCTGGGCTGCGCCCGCACCGCATCTAGTAGCCACATCGGCCTCTCTGGCGGATTCAGTCTCCTCCCTGCGCCTGCTTTATCGCCACAGTCCACAGATTAAGGACCTAGCGATCCGCCTCCCAAAAATCTGTACACGAGAAAGCGATTCACAAAAACACACGGGACTGCCAGGCGCGGCTTAGCCTCCCCTGTAAGGCTTTATTGGGACCCTCGAGTGCCAGGCGTGGAAGGCTCCTAGTTCCAAAGACCTAACCCTATGTGTAGTCCACATGTAAGACTGTACTCATGATGAATTAAACATTTACCCGTATTTATATCACACTTCTGAACCAAATAGAAGAGGCTCTAAGCAAATCACATTATCAAGCGAATATTCCACTTCTCTTCCAACGGACACTACCCTTCCCTTCACCCTCTTTACCTAGAGCAGCGGAAAGTCGGAGGAGAATCCACTGGAGTTGGTCTCACAATTAGACTGCAAGCGCTAAGAGGGCAGAGACATATTGCTCACTATGTTCTGGCTCTCATCTCTTCTTACCTTCTTAGAAACCCCATTTATTCAGTTATTCTACAAGTGTTTATAGAGCACCTACTGTAACTCGGATGTTATTCTAGATCACAGATTCTCACTCTTATTGGGAATAAGTTTGCCCCCTTTTTAGGAAAAAAAAATTACTCAGCGTCCCCCTGGGTTTCCCCTGCACCCTTTTTTGTGATACTGAGGATTGACCCCAAGGTCATTCTACCTCTGAGCTATACCCCTAGCCCTTTTTATTTATTTATTTATTTTTTATTTTGAAAGTGTTTCACTAAGTTCCCAGGCGCTGGCCTGGAACCTGTCTCAGCCTCCCACGTGCTGGGATTACAGGTATGCAGGCTACCGCCCCTTGTTTTTAATTCCATTACCCAATCGCCTCAAGATACTACTACTATCTTCCTGGGTCTTTCCAGCGTCTCCATCTCCAACTTTGTGAATCTATACTGTCAATAATTGGAGTTAATAAATGAACAAAATCAAAAATCCTTGGGGGGGGGCGGGATCTGTCTTCTTGGAGCCCAGGAGACAGACAATAAATGTAAACATAATAAATAAGTAAATTATATGACAAGAAGATGATAAGCACTGAAGTGTAATGAGTAGCTTAAGGGGAATGGAGTTCCTAACACACTACAGTTTCATAAAAGGTGGTCAGAGCGTTATTACTCCTCCATTTTCCTTTCCTCTTTCATTCCCATCAGCGTTTAAACAACCTCAAATCCGTGTCATGTTGAAATCTTCCACCACATCACCAGACTCCACCTCAACCTCTGCTTTCCTTCTCTGCCTTTTCTGGCCTGCCTTTCATTTGTACTTATATTTCTCCATTTATCTAAATATCTCCAGTTCCTCAATACCTAGTCATGTCTGGACTTACTGCACTTTAGTTTCTGCCCCACTACTTCATGGAAACCGCTCTTTCCAAAGTCACTAGGGATTTCCCTACTGTGTAACCTGTGACTATGATCATCACAACCTGCTCTAGCTTGGATGGTGAAGGTCTCACGAAGGACCACATGTTGAAGGCTTGGCCTCCAGCCTATGACCTATTGGGAGGGAGTGGAACCTTTGGGAGAAACCGCCTAGTTGGAAGAAAGGTCAATGGGGGCTTCACCCACACTCTGCCTATTTCCGCTCCTTCCCAACCTTCATGAAATGAGCATCTTCCTCCACTATCCACTCCCAATATGATGTATTGCCTCAACACAAGCAACAAGGCCAAGCAACCATGGACTGAAACCATGATCCAAAATAAGCCTTTCCTCCTTATAAGTTTATTATCTCAGGTAATTTGTCACAGTGACAGAAAGCTAACATAGAACCTAACAATTTCTCTGCATGATACACCTTCCTTCTGGAAACACTCTCTTTCCTTGCTTTGCATTTTTACTCTCTCAATCTCACTTCTCCATCTCTAATCACTTTGTCTCCATCACTTTTGAAGTCTCACTTTATTTCTTCTATCCTTAAATGTTAACATCCCTCAGGAATAGGTGCAAATCCTCTCTCCTTCTCACTGGACACATTCTCTCTATGTGATCGCTGTCTTTTACAAACGTTCTGTAGCATCTTTGTGCTCTTGATTCAGGGCTCAGAAATCAGGGCTGGATATATATATATATATTATTTTGCCTTTCACTAGTTAAAGGACATTTAGGTTTCTTCTACATTTTTTACTATTATGAATAAATGAATACTGCTACTATGAATTTATGTATAATGGGTGTGTAATTTTGTGGGCTCATATGTTGTTGTTGTTGTTTTGTTTTGTTTTGTTTTTTTGCGGTATTGGGGATTGAACCCAGGGACATTCTACCTCTGAGCTATGCTCCCAGTCCCATTTTTTATTCTTTAGTTTGAAACAGGGTCTCATTAAGTTGCAGAGTGTCTCACTAAGTATCTGAGGCTGGCCGCGAACCCAGATCCTCCAGTCTCAACCTCCCAAGTACTGGGATTACAAGTGTGCACCACTACTCCTGGCTATATGTTGTACTATTTTGGGGGGAGTGTATACCTAGGAAAAGAATTGCTCAGCTATATGATAACTGTAGGTTTAACTTTTTGAGAAGTTGCTTGATCCTTTACCAAACCAAATGTACCATATTACATTCCTACCAACAGTGTATAAGGGCTCCAATTCTTCTACATCCTCTTCAACATCTGCTGTTGTCTGTCTTTTTTATTACAGCCATCCTAGTGGGTAGGAAGTGATATCTCGTAGTTTCAATTTACATTTTCACTTAAGAACATCTTTTCATGTGCTTATATGCCATATATATCTTTTTTTTTTTTTTTTTTTTTTTTTTTTTTTTTTTTTTTTTTTTTTTTTTTTTTTTTTTTTTTTTTTTTTTTTTTGGTACTGGGGATTAAACTCAGGGGCATTCTACCTCCAAGCTATGCTCCCAGCCCTATTTTATTTTTTCGGTACTGGGGATTGAACTCAGGGGCATTCTACCTCCAAGCTACACCCCCAGCCCTAGTTTTTATTCTTTATTTTGAAACCGAGTCTCACTAAGTTGCGGAAGGCCTCACTAGGTAGCTGAGGCTGGCCACGAACCTGGATCCTCCTGTCTCAGCCTCCCGAATGCTGGGATTACAAGCGTGCGCCACCACGCCCGGCCCTATTTTATTTTTATTTTGAAACAGTGTCTTGCTAGGTTGATGAGAGTCTCACTACTTGCTGAGGCTGTCCTCTAACCTTGATCCTCCTGTCTCAGCCTCTCAAATACTAGAACTACAAGCATGTGCCACCATGCCTAGTGCATATAATCTTTAAAGACCTGTCTAGAGCCAGGTGTGGTAGCATACACCTTAATTCCAGGTTAATTCAATCCTTTGCAAATATTTTAATTGGGTTGCCACTCTTTTTTTTTTTTTTTTTTTTTTTTTTTCTACTTTTTTTTGCGGTACTGGAAATTGAACTCAGGGGCATTCTACCTTTGAGCTATACCCCCAGCCCTATTTTTTATTCTTTTTTTTGAAACCAGGTCTCACTAGGTTAAGGAGGGCCTCACTAGGTAGCTGAGGCTGGCCTTGAACCCAGATCCTCCGGTCTCAGCCTCCCAAATGCTGGGATTACAATCATGCACCGCCACGCCCAGCTTCCTGTTTTATTTTGAAACAGGGTCTCACTAAGTTGCTGAGGGTCTCATTGTTGAGGCTGACCTCGAACTTGGGATCCTCCTACTCAGCCTTCCAAGTATTAGGATTAGAAGAGTGCACCACCACAGCCACTCATTTTCTTTTGCCACATAATCTGTTCCTATTATTGTCCTGCAGAACATTCTGGTGACTCCTTCTATGCCCCAACTCACCCCTTCCTTGGCCCCAGTGATGGCAGATTTGATCATGTGACTTGACTTGGTCAATAAAATGAAAGGAGGAATGTCAATTCCAAGCAGGAGTTTTAAGAGCTAGCTTTTGGGTTTGCTATCTGCCACAAGCATTTTGTCTCAGAGAAAAGGCATTCCATCAGTCATTGAGTTCCAGAGTAAAGATGACAGGGAGGAGAGCCACAACTTATTCCTGATGATTATGCAGCATTCGTTTTTATAAGTCACTCAAATGCCTGGAGACATTTGTTACTGCAGCGTCGTCCAGCCTGTCCTATGTGACTGGCTCCACTACTCACAAGGTTCTTGGACATGACCTGCAAATCCCTGCAGCTCAGCCTTGTTAACCTCTGCATCCTCATTGCTAGGCCAATCTCCCAACCACCCAATCCTCCAAACAGAATAAAATATATTCAGACCCTGTTATGTTTTCCTCTCTCCCTCTCCCTATCCTAGGCCTTTGCCAAAATTGTTCCTCATTACTGGAATATAACCTATCTTTGCCTAAGCATTTTCTGTGTGCAAAATAATACACACAAACACCACACACACCTCATTTTGTGTGACAACCACACTGCAAATTAGGTAACATATCCTTTTTTTTTTTTTTTTTTTTTTTTTTTTTTTGCAATATTGGGGATTGAACCCAGGGGTATTCTACCTCCAAGTTACACCCCCAGGCCTATATTTTATTCTTTATTTTGAAACAAGGTCTCACTAAGTTGCAGAGGGCCTCACTAAGTAGCGGAGGCTGGCGGTGAACCTGCCTCCCGAGTACTGGGATTATAAGCACGCACCACCATACCCGGCTTCTTGGTCTTTTTAATAAAAGCTCTAATCCCATTGATAAGGACTTCAACCTCTTGATCTAATCACTTCCCCAAAGCCCTAATCACATTGGGGAGTAGGATTTCAACATATAAATTTTGGGGAACACAAACATTTAGTCTATAGCAGAAGATAGACTCCCAAAAGGGAGCCTAATTCTCCATGGCTGTTGTGTCCTATTGTAGGTTACGGGCCAGCTCATTCGTTGGCTGTCCTTGGATCAGGTGCCCACCCTTAGCCCAATCAGCTGTGGCAGGGATGTATAGGCTTGGGAGGATGGCCTGAAGACACTCCCAGGACAGCAAAATAAGACTGCCTTGCTTGGAAACACATCCCATGGGAAGCAAACAGACAGGGCAGAACTGTGAGGGTGGCCTGCTCAGTTGGATCATACTGTCTTGTAATTGTTTATACCACATGTCCCCCACTGTCACTGAAGAAGTGATAATTCCGTGAAGAGTCAGGAGACATTCCCAGTAGCAGAAAGGGGAGTGTAACTTGGGACCAGCAATCCTTGGCTTACAGGACAGAAAAGAATTTCACCACGAGCTGGTCAGATACAGAGGTTTGGTAGTGAGCTTAGGAGTCCAGGTAGAGGCTAAAAAGAGCACATTCTGGGATTGTGGGGATTTGAAAGCCCAGATCATGGTGGAGGGGGGGATCAGATATAGTGTAATTCTGGGCTCACAAGGACAGGAGATCTTAGTGACACTTTTTCTGAGGCCTGCAGGCGCAGAATAGAGCTGGAAGAGGGCTGAGGCTGGGTAGGTCGTGCCCCTTCACTAATGGGATCTCTCTCCTAATGCAGACCAAAAAGAGGAGTAACAGTAGTGCCAAAAAAGGCCGCAGCCATGTGCCACCTATTTGCTGCACAAACTGTGCCCAGCGTGTGCCCAAAGACAAGGCCACTAAGAAGTTTGTCATTTGAAACACAGTGGAGGCTGCAGGTGTCAGGGACATTTCCAAAGCAAATGTCTCAATGCCCATGTGCTTCCCAAGCTCTACGTGAGGCTGCATTACTGTACAATCCTGCCACTCACAGCAAGGTGGTGAGGCCTGGCTATGGGGAAGGGAAATGGGCCTGGCTTGAGGAGTAGGGTACTGGGGAATTTTGCCATATTAAAATTAAATATTGCCGGGCATGGTGGTGCATGCTTGTAATCCCAGTACTTGGGAGGCTGAGACCGGAGGACCGGAGGATCCTGGTTCAGGGCCAGCCTCAGCTATTTAGTGAGGCTCTCCACAACTTAGTGAGACCCTGTTTCAAAATAAATAATAAAAATTATGACTGAGGATGTAGCTTGGAGGTAGAATGCCCCTGGGTTCCATCCCCAGTACTGCCAAAAAAAATTAAATTAAATATTTAAAATTTCATATTAAAGTCGCATTTTCCTTGTTCTTTCTTTATGTCTCCTTTCTTTATATTTCTTTTATTTCTCTGTCCTACCTCACCACCTCCACCCTTTCTCATGATTGGCCTCCCGAAGCCAAAGAACATCTCGTGTTTAGTGCAGCACGTAGCTCTTGTGAGAGTCTAACAAGGGTTTACTGAATGAATTAAAAATGTAGGCGTTTGGAGGTGAGAGAGAACATTAGTCTGAGTAGATTTTTTTAAAATAGTAGTACATGTGGAATTCTAAAATTAACTTCATTGGTACGTTGTAATTATATATCATAGTGAGGTTCAAAGTGATACAAACATATATGCACACAGGTCTTGCTGTGTTTTTCTTCAGACCCCATTTCACTACCCACCCCTCCCCGGACACATTAGTAAGGTTGGTAATGACACCTTCGTATACGGACGTAGCCTTATTTGAACTGTTTTTTTTTTTCCCCCCATCAGTTCTTCTTATCCTCCTCCCTTTCCTTAATCCTTTCTACTCTTGTACTACTCTCCTCAATTTGGTTTCCAGTTTATCTCTAGCTTTCACATATGAGAGAAAACATTCTGCCCTTGACTTTCTGAGACTGGCTGGTCTTGCTTAGCATAATATTCTCTAGTTTCATCCATTTTCCTGCAAATGACATAATTTTGTCCCTGAGTGTGTGGTACTGGGGATTGAACCCAGGAGCCTTCTGAGATACACCCACAGTCTTATTTATTTGTGTGTGTGTGTGTGTGTGTGTGTGTGTGTGTGTGTCACTGAGGATTGAATCCAGTTGCCTTCTACTTATGAGTTATACCCCCACCCCTTTTTTAATTTGAAACATGGTCTCACTAAGTTGCTGAGGGCCTCACTAAATTTCTAAAGCGGTTCTCCAACATGCAATCTCCCTGTCTCAGCCTCCCAAGTATATTTTTTATTTTGAAATGGGGGCTTGCTAAGTTGCTGAGACTGCCCTCAAACCTGCAATCCTCCTGTATCAGCCTCCCA
This sequence comes from Graphiurus murinus, assembly GCA_004027655.1. NCBI lineage: Eukaryota > Metazoa > Chordata > Mammalia > Rodentia > Gliridae > Graphiurus > Graphiurus murinus. Next base: position 11,467 of record PVLC010014475.1, on the reverse strand, counting down.
AGTACTGGGATTATATGCGTGTGGCACCACGACTGGTCTTGTTCTTCTTTATGGCTGAGCAAAATTCCATTGTGTGTATATACCACATTTTCATTATCCTAGGTATCTGTTGACAGATACCTAGGTTGGTTCCATAATTTGGCTATTGTGAATTGCACTGCTATAAATGTGGATATGCATGGATCACAATAGCATTCTGACTTTAATTCTTTTGAAAAGATACTGAGAAGTGGTGTAGTAATAAGAATCGTGCTGGAGGTATAACATGTAGGATCTGAATTGGATTTTGAAATAAAAACTGGCTTTAGCTGGGCACAGTGGTGTACACTATAATCCCAATACTTGTGAGACTCAGATGGGGAAGACCACAGGTTCAAGACTAGTGTGCAATGACTTAGTAGGACCCTATGTCAAAATTAAAAAAAAAAAAAAATAGGGCTAGGGTGTAGCTCAGAAGTAGATTGCCCCTGGGTTCAATCCCCAGTAACACACACACACACACACACACACACACACACACAATGGCTTTAGATGTGCAAAAACTAAAGTGAAAGGCTCTGGGGGAGGTGGTAGTTGAACAAAGGTTCAGAGGTAAGAGAATAAAGGATATGATTAGGAGATAGAAAATCAGAGTTATACATGATATTTTGATAGAATGAGGTGTTAGAGGATTATCCTGTGCTGGTCACTTGACTGATCTAAGATCCATTTCTTATCTTGAATTTCTGCTCTGAATTCCAGGAAATTATATTTCCTAAATTCTTTTGCCACTTGGCTTCTGGGAATGAAAGATGCTGGGAAAAGACTGGAGGCACCAGGAGAGGAAATGCCAGGAGATTTCGCCTCTCTTTCTGCCCTATTGGCATCCTCTCCGTGGTTCTAGCCCTCACTGGGTAGCTTCTGCCATGGTTCTAGCTTCTGCCTGACAACCTCGGCTTTGAGGTTCTGGTAACAACATCTCTGTTCACTGGAGCACAAATTTGCTCATCTGTTTCACATAAATGAAGTGATCATCTCCACACCATATAAAATAGAATCCTACTAATCCATGCCAGGCAATGGCATAGTTAGTACCTATGATTGCATGAAATAAAGAGCCAGTCAAAGATAAGGAAGTAGGAAAGTTTGGAGCTTCTGTTCAGTACCAAGTGTTAGTAATGTTAATTACAAGAATGGTGGATTAGACTAATAACTTCAGAAGCACAAAGACAGTTTTTAAAAAAAAAAAAAAAAAAAAGGAAAAAAAGAAAGGAAGGAAGGAAGAAAGAAAATGGCAAGCTTTAAATTCTCTGCTCAAGGCACAGAGAAAGCTTCTACAATGGTCCAAAGGATCTCTTTTCTTATAGCCTAAGGGCAGACCATGACTAATGCTCAGAACCAAATTTATTTGTGCAAGTTACTGGAGTAAAATGATATTGAACTTAGCTTTTCCGAGACATTGTGTTAAGAGTTAAGACATCAATTGCAAAGCAGTGGGATCCTGAGTCTTACAATGGAAACATGTGTGGTGAACTTAGACTAGTTCTCTAAATACCCCTAAGTCTCCCTTGTCCATGTTTCCTCTTCTATCTGAGGAAACTGACCTTCCCTTGTTGAAAGATTCTGTGATGATTCTGCATGCAGCAGTTGCTTTGCAAAGAGGTGTCTGATCTCCCCAAACCCTACCATTCATTTCCTCCAGAACTACTACTTTTTTTCCCCTCATACTGGGGATTGAATTCAGGGGCATTCTACCTCTGAGCTACACAGCCCTTTGTTTTTTATTTTGAAACAGGATCTCTCTAAATTGCTGAGGCTGGCCTCAAACTTGCTATCCTCCTGTCTCAGCCTCCCAAGTACTGGTATTACAGGCATGCACCACCACATCCAGTTCCTCCAGACCTACTTCTAAAGTCAAATCTAGTGATCCAGGAGAGAAATGTAAGGTCTATTCAAAGAAAAAGAAGAGGAGGAGCAGGAGAAGTAGGAAGCAGGAAGAAGAAGAGGAGGAGGAGGAGGAGGAGGAGGAGGAGGAGGAGGAGGAGGAGG
>PVLC010014474.1:0-39264 GCA_004027655.1 Graphiurus murinus | reverse complement strand
TCACCTAAGAATTCTCCTTCACCTGGAGTCCCTCTTATGTCCCATTTTCTCCCTAGCTTCCACATATTAGGGGGAGCATTTGATTTTTAACTTTTAGTGACTGACTTATCTCACTTAACATAATGTTTTCCAGTTCCCTCCATTTCCTTGCAAATAACATGATTTTGTTCTTCTTTATGGCTGAGTAAAATTCCATTGTCTTTGGGTTTTTTTTTTTAAGATATTTTCTTTATCTTAGGTGTCTTATAGCTTTACTGTGATGAGTTTTCATTTATCTTACTTGATATTCCTGTAATTATTAGTGACCTATCAATTCAGGAAAGTTTTTGTTTGTTTGTTTGTTTGGTTTTTTTTGCGGTACTGGGGATTGAACTCAGGGGCGGTCTACCTCCGAGCTATACCCCTAGCCCTATTTTTTATTCTTTATTTTGAAACCGAGTCTCACTAAGTTGCGGAGTGCCTCACTAGGTAGCTGAGGCTGGCCGCGAATCCAGATCCTTCCGTCTCAGCCTCCCGAATGCTGGGATTACAAGCATGTGCCCGGCTCAGGAAAGTTCTTAGCCATTCACTATTACTAATTGTCTAAAAATAATAGTAATTAGATTAATAACTTGCTTCTCAACAAAAACAATAAAACCAGAAGAAAGTGTAATGTCTTTACGTGACAAAACAATCTATCTAGCATTCTATATCCAGCAAAATAATCTTCTAAGAATAAGAATAAAATAGGACATTTGAATCACATTAAAAACAAGAAAAACAAGTGATATGATTAGCTTCTTTGGTAAAATAACATAAGAACTGTCAAAATGGAATGGACTATTGTCATAACTCTAAGGTAAACAGTGGTACCAGAAACTTTTTATTGCCATCATAGTGTCACCACAAATAGTTTGGAATTTAAATATGTCAAACCTATGTACTTATAAAAATATAGATTAATCCCATAATAATTATATTCTTTTCACCAGAATTAGAAAAATGCAAGAATATTTTGCTAAAGTATAAAGTGAGCTTTTTTCCCCCAAGTTCTGTGTCCTACAATTTATACCTCCTACGTAGAGTCAGTATCTAATATTCTCATTCAAGTTAGCACAGTTCTGTTCATCTCAGTACTCTGCCCCAAATCTACAACCATAACTGAACAGACCTTGAAAAACTGTATTCTCATGAAATATTTCATCCAAAACAAGCTGCAAGCAAGTAGAATGTATATAAGGAAATAACAGACGAACTCAAGCCCTTCCCAGTCCCTAAGATTTGAATCCTACTTTTCCTATGGGTCAACTTTCTCCATTTTATTTGAATTCAGAATTAAAAATAAACATAATTTCTAAAATAGACAACCATGCAGTTAGAAATACAGTAGCACTTCAAGATTTACCTAGTAATTGTACATAAAACACTCACAACATAACAAGGAGGTAAAACTCTGAACTCAGTTAGTGATGAAGACACCAAAGTGAGAAGAACTGAAATGACATTTATGTTAACACCAAAAACTGAGTTGCTGGTGAAAGCAAAAGAAATTCTCTCATTGATTGAAAATGTCTATTAAAGTCAAGCCTCCCTAGCACCAAAGTTGGAAAAAAAAAAAAGGCAAATGTCAGGAAATAAGGAGAGAACAGGATGCCCATGCTTACAGCCCTGAGTTTTAACTTTCTTTTTGGTTTTCATCTTATGTATTTCCATGACTTCTATGGAAACTCAGTTATGCATTCAAACAAATGCTAGTTGTATTTTATCCAGAATTTCTAGGTGCTTAAAAATTGTTTTTAGGTTATGTATCTACCAAAATGCCAAACAGCAGATAGAAAGGGGGTGTGAAGATGTCAGTGCTTGGCTACGCTGGTTCCCCTTGCGAATTTAACATTCCAACCATAATTCTCTGGAAGCCTGCAAATAAAGGAACAATTTTTGATAAAAGGATAAAATAAAAAGAAGAGTGACTATAAGATATAAAACATAATCGTGGTAATGATCAGTAAAGAAAATGGCAGAAATAACATTAAAAAAATAAAAAGCAAGACCCATGACTATTATAAGTAATAACCAGTGAATAAAAACACCTTCAGAGAAGGTAATGAAGAAAAGGCAACTAGATTGGCATTTAACTCAGGAAAAGAAAAAAAAAATGCTGGTATCCTGGTTGGTACCAATTAGACATGCTGCCATCTCTTGAGATAAAAAGACAGCACTCAAATGACAAGAACATCCTATTCTTTGTAAACAAACAAATGATGTCTCAGTAAGTTGGAAGGCAGCAGTTTTTTGGGTCCTGTATTAGGTAGACTGACTATAGCTAGAGCACTATGTTCAACTGTGGGAATTAAACTTTTACAGGATTATTAACAGACTTAATGTGTCCAGAGAAGAGGGTATCAAATGACAAAGGACCTAGGAAAACATCACGTAAAGAACAGTTAATGGTAATAAAAAGGTTTATACTGAGTAAAATGGCACAAGTGTGATATGTCTTCAAACAATTTAAAAATAATATTTCTCCCATTTGAAAAGGAATAGATCTCTCCTTCTGTTTAATTGGGACTCCAAGCTTTTGTCTTTACCTGTCCTCTCTTCCTTTACTCTCGTCTCTGAGGAAGCATCCTCTCTCTACAGTAGATCTAATCCTCCATTTGTGCTCTTCTATCCCTTTCTGGTGTTTCTTGAAGTTTGCTCATTGGATATCATCACCATTTCTCTTGCATCTTTAATTTCAGTTTTTCCATTGAGCCCTTCTACTCTCCATAAACATAAATGCCTTTGCACTACCCAAAAACAAAACAAAACCTTCCTGTGAACCTGCCATCTTCAAGCTTCTATCCCATATCTCACTTTTCTTTACCCCACACTCTGTGACAAGTCATCTTCCCTCTTGTGGGCACAATTTTTGTCTAACTCTGTTATTTCTACATCCTCTCACACAGAGTAGGCAGTACCTGGTACATTGTGGGCACTCAATAAATGCATGAAAAACAGACCAAGTGATTGTATAAAATTGTGCTGTCTTGGTATTCCTTCTAACTACTTCGTTGCAGGCCTCTTTTTATTTATTTTTTTTTTTTTTGTAATATAAACTCCCTGAATGCTCTATAGTTAGCTTCTTTTCTCTCTTTCTACACAGTCTTTCTTGTGTAGCCATCTTTTCCATGGCTTTCTCTCTCAGTTCTCTGGGGCTAGCATCATTTAAGAGGTACATCCAGAGAAAGACTTCCCCTCCCCCTGGCTCTGAGATCTCAATTACAAATAAATTTCAAATAATTTATTTCCTTTATAGTACTTAGTGCAATTTATAATTTTTATGTCTGTTTGTATATTTCTCTTCCATCATCCCTATTAGTCTATCAACCCCATAAAGGTAGGAAACAAATTTTCTTGTTCATATAGCTATACCTGGTATCTTAGCCTGAGAAGGATAGAGGGAATATGGTATTTTTAGGGAAACTCATTTCAGTTAAAAGTGAAAGAAAGGGAGTTGCTGGGTGGTGAGTGAGATAAGTCAAGAAAATCTTTCCTATTAAGGTGATATCTGAGAATACACCTGAAGAAAGTAGAGGAATTAATCTGTGTATTAGTAAGGTCATGAGATAAAAGTATATACATTGTATGCTCCAGTAAGATTACAGGGTCCTAGAAGATAGTTTTAGAGAGACAGTAGTACAAAGTCATATAAGACTCTGTTGGCCACAGTAAGGACTTTGACTTTTTCTCTAAGTAAATGGAAAGCCAATAGATCTTTAAGAAGAAAAGTAGAATGGCCTGACTTTAGTTAATGAAATCATTTTGGGCTGCTATCTTAAAAACAAATTGAAGAGAATCTGTTATAGACTGAATATCTGTGCTCCCCCAAAATTCATACATTAGATTTCTATCCCACCCTGTGACTATATTTGGACATGCAATCTTTATGAAGTAGTTTAGATTAAATTAGGTTTTAAGGGTAGCCCTCTAATCCAATAGGACTAGTGTCCTCATAAGAGGAGGAGAAAATCAGATAACTCTCTCTCCATTTGCACACAGAAGGAAGAACATGTGAAGACACAGCAAGAAGCAAATGCCCAAAAGTCCAGGAAAAGATCCCTTACCAAGAACTGAATTGGCCAGAACATTGATCTTGGACTTCCATCCTTTAGCATTGCAAGAAAATAAAATTCTGTTGTTTAAGCCACTCATACTGTGGCATTTTATTATAGCTACCTGAGCAAAGAAAACAGAAGCAAAGACAAAAAGCATGTAAACAAGTTAGGAAGCAAGAGATGATCAAGACTTGTGCTATGGTGGTAATTGTAAAAGTAAAGTAGTGAAATTCTGGATATAGGTTAAACACAGAATCAATAGGATTTACTGAGGAATTGAATGTAAAACATGAAAGAAACCATAAAGTTTAGGGGTCAAGAAACTGGAATGACATTGCCATTTGCCAAAATTGGTAAGAGTAGGTGACAGGCAAATTTAAAGAGAAAAGGTATAAAAGCTAAATGTTTAGTTTGGGAAATATCAAGGTTGAGATGCCCATTAATCATTCAATGGATATGTGCAGAAGGCAATTATATGCACTAATTTAGAGTTCAGAGTGAGGTCCAGGGTGAAGAAAAAAAAACTTGGTAGTTGTCAGATAAAGGTTTTATTTGAAGCTAAGAGATTGGATGATGTCAACTAGGAAATAAGTATAGAGAGAAAAGAAAAGATGTCTGAATAGAAAGCATTGGAACACTCAGATGCTTAGAGATCAGGGAGATGAGAGCAGTTAACCGAGGAATGGATACATGATAGATTATACTATTGATATCTCCTTTTATATGCCCTTTGCCATATGAATTTTCAGTTTTTCTACTTTTATGAGTAGAATATATTTCCATAACTTTTGATTTAGGGTTGGACTTTGTGACTTGCTTTAACCAATGGATGTAACTAACATGATGTAAGCAGAGGTTCAAATGTGCTTGTTTGTTGGGCTTATTCTCTTGTGCTTAGGCGACATTCCTATTAGTCCCAGGAAGAAGATAATAGACACACAGAACTAACGTAACATCAAAGCTTCCTCACTAAGCTGCAACCTTTCAATGAGAAAATGTTATTGCTTATTATTGTCTGCCACGGAGATTCCTTGTTTATTACACAGTAGTATAGCAACATCTCACTCTTACAACAGATTACAGAGTTTTCAATGTAAAGGTTTATTGGGAAGAAATGAAAATAAAGTCTGGTTCAGGAGGGAGGGAGTATGACTTTACAAAAGGGGACAGAAAACAGAAAGGCTCAATTTTTGAGAAACTGCTATGGATAAAGGTTTGTAAGGCCTGGTAGATCTGTAAGGCTAAATGGCAGACACTCAAGGTTCTAGACTCTACCTACTGTAGAATCAAAAAGCCATCAGTGAACTAAGTGAGAATCAAAAGAAAGTCGTTTCTCAAAGGTCAAAAAAAGTGATTCAAGGAAGATCACTGTGTCAATGCTGATAATAAATCAAATAAGATGAGGCATAGGACAGCCTATTGGATCTAACAATATTACAGTCACTAAACACCTTGACAAAAAGAAAAACATGGACTTTCAGTAGGATGAGGGAGTTGGAATGGGAATCATATCTAATTGAATTTCATTAATTGAAGTTAAATTTTTAACTTTCCAAAATGATATTATATGGAAATTGGTCTATATAGACTGTGACTTGAAATCAATCTTAAAGGCAATGAGTTAACAGTAATAGGCACATTAAAATTTAGTTCTATCTCTAAGGCTTTTCAATTAATGAGCATCCAGGGAATTTGTTTAACTGATAAGTTAAAAAATCATGATAATTTCAATAGAATTTATTCTTCTTTTAGATTTAATAAAAATATTTGTAATAAAATATAAATTGGTATTTACATTAAATGTAACATTAAAAATTGGCATTACTAAACAGCTTGTTCTGAGTGTTAAAGTCAATACTGCCTTAAGTTTGCGGCCTGCCTTAAGTTTGTGGCCACCTTAACTTTTTAAGAGTCATTCTCATTATCTAACTGATACAGTTACATGCAAACCTACAAAATGTTCTTGCTCCCATTTGCTTTTTTCTAGATCTTCTACACTGTCAGTGAACAGTTCTTAATCAGTTGGGAACTACGGTGTGTTAATTTTAAATGGCCTGAACTGAGACCTGATTATCTTCAGCCAATACAAACTCACTGAAGAGCTTGTGTTTTTTTCTGTAATAATGTAACATTTTAAAACTGAGTTTGATACCAGCAACATAGCAAGACCCTGTTTCAAAACAAAAAATAAATACAGAAAAAGGGCTGGGGTGTAGCTTGGAGGTAAAACTCTTGGTTCAATCCCCAGTAACATAAAAAAAAAAAAATGAGTTTGGTAGTCAGGCACAGTGGAAAATGCCTGCAATCCCAGTACTTTGGAGTCAGAAACAGGAGAATCAAGGCCAGTGTGCAGTAACTTGGTGAGACTCCATTTCAAAATAAAAAGAGCTGGGGTTATAGCTAAACAGCAGAATGTTCCTGGATTCAATCCCCAATTGCGAAGAATTTTTTAAAAAATGAGTTTGATTTTACCTAAAAGTAATCACAAAAATAAAAAAAAAAAACAAGTGGAATAGAGTAAGGGATGATAACTATCTAGAAATATGGAATCAAAAGAGAGTTTTCTTGAAGATGGAAAATACTACAATATTTTTGTGTCCTTATATGAATGATACAATTGAGGAAGAAAATCTTAAGGTATTAAGCAGACAGGGAACATTGCCAGAATAATATATCCCAAGTAACAGGGAGGGACAGGATCCAATGCACAAGCAGAGGATATGGATTTAGTTATAAACCTAAAAGTTTCATTTCAATGAACCAGGAAGGTTCATTTAAAACACATTTGCCATTACACATACATTGGAAAATGTGTTGGTAGAAATTTGTGATTGCTTGTTTTCTCAGTGAAATAAAAACGAAGTCATGATGAGAGAGGCCAACAGAGAAGGAAATGTTGAAGTACTAAGAAGAGGGAAGTTATAAAAATTATTATCTAGGAAAGTCAGAGAGTAAAAGGGTTATTCAAATATAATATATTTATGCATGCATATATCTTATTTCTTCTACTATAAAGTATTGAGAACAAAAACTATACACTATTCAGCTTTGCATCTTAATAGTTCCTAACATGGTAACTTGCATTCTTTATTATTAACTTCCAAAAATTTCTTTCATTTCCTATAACATTCATATAACTCACTGGCTTAATGTTATGCTAGTGCTTCAAGTCTTCAAGTTTCAAAGAGAGAAATTTATAAACACTATATACACACAAACACAAACACACTATCATTTTCTAGTTATCCCAAGTTGGGTTCAAAATCAATAGAAGCAATTGCTAATTTCAAAGAAAATTGTCAGTTCAACCCCATTTTCTTAATATGACTGATTTTCTTTATACGAAATCTTTTAAGATAAAAGGTTTTATAAGTAAATATAATACGGGTTCAGCATCCCTCATCTGAAAATCCAAAATCTAAAATGCTCCAAACAAGAAAAAAATTTTTTTGTGGTGCTAGGAATTGAACCCAGGAGCATTCTACCTCTGAGCTACACCATCAGCCCTATTTTATTTTTTATTTTGAAAGGAGGCTTGCTATGTTGCTGACTGTCTCACTAAGTTGTTGAGGTTGGCCTTGAACCAGCGATCCTTATGTATCAGCCTCGTAAGTCCTGGGATTATAGGTGTGTACCACCATGCCCAGCAAACTTGAACTTTTTTGAGGTTCAACATGATGCCACAAGTGGAAAATCCCACACTTAACCTCATGTAACAAGTCAGTCAAAATGCGGGTGTAGGTAGATACCATCAAAATACATTATATGCATGTATGAAGAATCACAAAGAAACCCATTATTCTGTGCAATAAGTATGACCTAATAATAATGATGAAAATGTGAATGAACTAAAAATATTGTATAAAATTGCTTACAAGCTATATGTGTAAAGTGTATATGAAATAAATGAGTTTCATGTTTAGAGTTGGGTCCTAACTCAATGACATTTCAAAATGTAAATACAAATACTCCAAAATCTAAAAATATCCAAAATCTGAAATACTTATGGTCCCAACTATTTCAGATAAGGTATATTCAAACTGTATGAAACTAATTTAATAGGAATTAAATTATTTTGTTTGCTAGTTCAAATATGTGTTATCATTTAAAATTGCTTAGAGAGAAATCATACAGAAAACAAAACTTTGAGAGAAAATACTAACATAAATACCACATTTAAGATTATACATAATTGGGAGAAAAATATAAGATCTTCTAAAATTTTTCATTTAATTTATAGATAAGATCATCCATAAATTTTTTATGATTTATTCATAATAACTTGAATATAATTGAAGTCTAAAGTACATTACCGTAATTTACCAAATGGGAATACTTTTTTTTTTTTTTTTTTTGCGGTACTGGGGATTGAACTCAGGGGCATTCTACCTCCGAGCTATACCCCCAGCACTATTTTTTATTCTTTATTTTGAAACCAAGTCTCACTAAGTTGCAGAGTGCCTCACTAGGTAGCTGAGGCTGACCGAGAACCCGGATCCTCGGGTCTCAGCCTCCCAAATGCTGGGATTACAAGCATGCGCCACCAAGCCCGGCCCGGGAATACTTTTAACACTGTTAATTCATTCCCAGCTGGTTAACTATAGAAATTGAATGAATATTAAATCCTCTGAGACAGTTTAGCTTACTGGCTGGTTTTGTTTCCTCTTAGCCAATATGATAGCCACAAACACCCACTTGATATTTTAAAAAATTTGCAGTGAATATGATAGGAAAAATTTGTTGACAGTTAATTTGAATAACAAAATCATCCATTCAAAAAAGGCAATGAGCCCTCCTCACCCCCCCAAAAAAAGTGTTTTCTATGAATAAAGCAACAATAACAAATACAACATAATTAAGGCTAACTATATCTAATGGAAGATTCATCATTTAGGTATATTTTAAAATATGTTGTCAGTTCCTCCTGGAACTCTTCATAGAGTGAATGTAAATAAAAAGTTTTAGCAGCACAAAAGGCTTCTCATCCTCCTATCATATCAGCTCTGACATTTCTAATCAGGTAGGCACAGTGATTTGAATATATTATATCCTTTTCCTCTGTATGATGAGTAACAAATCCAAATGTTGCCAGGGGCCAAGTAGAAAATCTAAAGGAATGACACTGGCAACTATATGAGACAGTAGAAAGAAGTTGGGACCTTGGAAAGCAAATGCCCCATCTAAAAGCATTCAAATTCAGTATTTTAAAATACTCTTTAGCCGAATAATACATATATGCAAATTAATAACACCTAAAATTCCAAGTCCTATCGGACTATCAAAGTCTTCTTCAAATATCACTTCCATGTGTCTTCCCAAATTTCCTTCTTAAAGTCTATATTTTCCTTTCCTGTATCTCTATGGCTCTGTTTTAGCATTTACAAGATATCATTTATGAGGGTTATTCTTACAAATTTTTGTCCCCTCAACCAAATTTGGCACAGAGATCTTTTTTACTTTTAATTCTTCAGAAACATAAACTATAATGTGTTATACACAAAATCAAATCTAAGCCCTGTTCCTTCTGGTCCTATCATCTAGTACAAAACATAAAAAGCTTAGCCATGGGCATCACATGGCTTCCTGATCTCAGTCATAGGGAGAATCCTTCCAGGAGTGTTATGAAAACAGGAAATACAGATTAGAAAAGTTCAACATTTCAATGATAAACATCTAGTTTTATCACTAATCAGTCATTAAGAAAGTACCTTTGTGAGTCATCTACCAGGGAAATCATGTATCTACCTAATTTCAATACCACTTTAAGGGGAAAGACCTTTTTTCCCCTTAATATGAGGGCTAGAGAAAATTATTGTTCTTATTTGTAAGGTTGCCAAAGTCAAATAAATAAGAAATAGAGATAAGATATCACAAATATCAAACAACTAAAAAATGCAGGCATAACTCCAAGAAAACTCTGATTTAGGATATCAGCCTTCAACTTGAGATTGGAAGGCCTATGATTTTTAGAAATCTAAAAAGAAAATCCTAGAGACATAGGATTCAACTGCTAAGAAATTCCTAGAAAAAGTAACCCCACAGTGAAGTGCTAATGTCACCTGGAGTATGTAGAGTGTTTGCAAAAGTGGCCACATATATTCCCTCTGGGTATTCATGCCCCTGTTAAAATTCACACCCTCTTCTAATCCAGAGGCAGTATCTATTTTCCCACTACATGAATTTGAGTGGCCTTGTGACTTGCTTTGTCCATTGGAATACAGCAGAAGTGACAGTATGCTCATTCTAAGCCAAGGCCTCAGGAAACCTTGTACAATTCTCATTCCTATCCTCTGTCTCTCTCTCCTCTCGCCTCTCTCTCTCTCTCCTCTCACCTATGTCTCTGTCTCTGTCTCTGTCTCTCTCTCTACCATACTGCTGCCATATAAATGAGCCTAGGATGACCTACTGGATTTTGATAGGCATGTGGTAACAGAGACGCTTATCTGACTTACGGTAGACCCAACACACATTCTTGAGAACCCAGCCAAGACCAGAAATACCCAGTTGAGATTAAATTGCCAATTCCTGAACTATGGGCTAAATTGTTTTTGTGTTAAGTTATTACATTTGTATAATCGTTCATTATGCAGCAGTAGCTTATAGTACACAGGGGAAAAGGCCATAATCTGATAGGAAACCAAAGGATCTTTGGAAGATAAGAATGCTTCCATTGACTTGGGAGCTAAGAAGCAATCATGAGAGGAAAAAAATGTTAAAAAAAAAAAACACTAACTTTGGAGTTGGGGCTAACTTAAAATAAATAATAAAAGTAGGCTGCCCTTTCCTTGTAGAGACACAAAACCTTTCCAACTATTATCCTTCCTTGAAAGCTCAGCTCAAATCACATCTCTTCAATAATTTTTTTTAACTCCCCTAGGCATAGTGATCATTCCTTCATTAGTTACATATAGGTGGTAAATTATATTGGAAAGAGGCCTGGACTTTTTAATAAGTAAGTCTAAATTAGCATTCTGGTTTTATCAGCTATGTGTCCTTAGGCAAATTTCTTAAATCTTTGACTCTAATTCCTAATTTCTTAACTAGAAATTAATAGCTCTCAATCCCAAAGGACAACTGTGAGCATTCTAGATATATCAACATGCTAAACACAAAGTATGTACTCAAATATATTAAAGTGAATTTTGTTTCATTCATTCATTCATTCAACTTTGACTGGATTCCTAATGTATGTCAGACTGTATGCAACTCACTGGGAGAAAGCAAAGAATTACTAATGATATTAAATACAACTGAAATCTATTAGTGATTTTTCAAGTGTATAGCCCTCTAATTAGCATGAAGTTACAGATTATGCCTTATATATTCATATTTCCCCAAAGCATGTGGTGCAGCAGCATCACCTTTCAAGCACAACTACAAGAAGACTCACTTGACAGCTCACATCCATTCCTGCCTCCAATAGCACCTGTACAACGGCTTTGTGACCATTGCGGGCCGCGAGGTGAAGCGGCGTGTGCTTTCGAGTGTTGCAGCTCATTAAGTTAGGGTGTGCACTGATAATCATTTTGACCACTCGAAGCCGTCCGTAGAGGGCCGCCAGGTCCAGTGGGGTTTCAAGCTTGCTGTTCCTAATCGTAGGGTCAGTAAGCTCTTCGAGGAGAACAGCAACGACTTCTGAGTGCCCATATTGAGCCGCACAGTGCAAGGCAGTTTCATTTTCATTGTTCTGGTTAAAACAAAAATACAATAGATATATTTTCAGAAATCCAATTAGCAGTCAAAATCTAAACATGGTAATTTAAATCTTGAGATGTTTTGAAAATATAAGTTTAAGATTAAGCTATTTATTTATTTATTTACTTATGTATTTTTGTAGTTCCAAGGGTCAAATCCAGGGCCTTGCACAGGCTAGGCAAGCATTCTATCACTCAGTCACATTCCCAGACCAAGATTAAGTTATTTAAGAAAGTATGCTTAATTGAATTTTATATTCGATAAAACTATCTATCAATCATGTTTTGTTTTCATCACTTTACTTTTCCCCACATCATATATTCTAATTTCCAAGAATGATAAATGATCTAGCCGTGCTAGTCAGTGGCCCTGCTGGGCCCAGATGGCCATTGTTCTCTGTGCTACGCATTACGCCTCCATGACATTTCTTAATGAGGGAGATTAATAATAACACACTTTTAATAGACTGAATATCCAAGAGACAATGAAAATAGCAAATTCTTGATAATGCAAGATCTACAAAAAGGTTTCCCAAATTAGGTTTCATTTTATTTTCCACAAGTACAAATCATTGCTTCTTTTGCAAAGGGAATTAAAACATTCTGGCCCTAAAATATAATAGTATCTTTTTGAAACATAATTATGGATTAAGGAGAAAACCTAGGTCCATATAACCAGACAAATACCAGGAGTATCACACTACTACATGTGCAGATTATAAATGTTCCTGTTGAAAATGAGTGAGATTTACCTAGAAATTTAGCAAGGTAAAAAAAACTGAACCCAGCTGCAAGGCAGATTGACCCTTCAGACAATTTGGGCAGATGACATAAGTAAATGGGGTCTAGGTGTGTCAGGAGGTGGAAGGATCAATCAGGAGAAATATGAATTCTTATTCATATTTCAGTCCCCAAAATGGAGTGATCCTAAATAAGAGTTCTAAAGAAAAAGAGCAGCTGCCACAAGGCCATCATTATAGCTAAAACCACGTACTAGACACGGTTGCATTTCATATATGTTCATTAATCTAATCCTCATTATGAGATAGACACTATTATTATCATTATCTCCATTTTAAAGCTGAGGAAACTAAGGCACTGAGTAATTTAATTATGGGCCTTTTATTATATACCCATTTAGTGGCTGGGCCAGGACTTGAATCAAGTAGCCCAGACAAAAAGTCAGAGCTTAGAGCCATCACATGTACCACCTTCCACAATACAACTATTACTATCCCCATTTGCTGAGTGTCTACAAGCTTTACGTATATTGTTTCATTTAACTTTTACATAAATCTTACAAGATAGGTATTATTAACTCCATTTCATGGATAAGAAAGCTAAAATTCAAAAAGATCACACGACATGTCCAGGCAGAATCAAGATGCTTTGGCACCTATGTCTGTCAAAATCCCAAACCCAGGCTCTTTCTATTATCCCATACTCTCTGCCATATGTCACTATGGTGTCAAAGAAGCACTAGAAATTAGTGATCTGAAAAAAAAAATTCCTAGAGATTCCCCCCCCACCCCCAAAAATAACAGCTAAGTTAGTAGGAAAGGACTGCTTAGATAGCTATTCTCCAAAACAAAAAGACAAGGAAGGTTCTAACTCAAATAAATCATAATGTTCCAGAAAGTAACTCAGGCTTGCTCTAGATTATAGAAGAATACAAATAAGTAAGTTGAGAGTCTAGAGGGATGATTTGAAAATATAAAAAGGTGAGTGGCAAAGAAGAGGGAAGCACTAGGAAAGACTTCATACTACATTATGGTTCTAGTAAATATCAAAAGAAGACATTTAAAAACCAAATCCAAAGCCGGGCGTGGTGGCACACGCTTGTAATCCCAGTATTCAGGAGGCTGAGACCGGAGGATCCGGGTTCGCGGCCAGCCTCAGCTATCTAGTGAGGCACTCCGCAACTTAGTGAGACTTGGTTTCAAAATAAAGAATAAAAAATAGGGCTGGGTGTATAGCTCGGAGGTAGAATGCCCCTGAGTTCAATCCCCAGTACCGAAAAAAAAAAAACCAAATCCAGAGGAAAAACCTGCTGCCTAGAGACATTAAATGAAAAGCTAAGATCTGATAGGCAGGAATCCAGCTGAAGATATTGTTTCTTCCATCATTTGTGGAGACTCATTCTTGCACTTGGTTTAAATGTATTGCTATAATCTAGCTCCTCAGAAAGACTGACTAAATACAGGTTTAGACTCCCTAATTTTTAAATCTAAGTTTTAAAAGCCTGATAAGAAGACCAAGCTGCTGCTGCTGCCTATTATTATTATTATTATTATTATTATTATTATTATTATTATTATTTTTATTTTTATTATTATTATCATGTGTGTGTGTGTGTGTGTGTGTGTGTATGTGTTACTGGGGATTGAATCCAGAGGCATTCTACCTCTGAACTACATCCCCAGCCCTACTTTTTAGTCTTTATTTTGAAACAGGACTACATTAAGTTGCAGAGGGCTTCACTAAGTAGGTGAGGCTGGCTTCGAACCTGTGATCCTCCTATGTCAGCCTTCCAAATACTGGGATTATAAGTGTATACCACCATGCCCGGAAAGCTTATTATTTTAAAGCATTGAAATATGATATAGAAATGTCTCCTGACCAATCCAGTTTCCCATTGGACTGAAAGAGATTGAATCTCACTTTTCAAACTATAGCACCTCTTTGAGAAAACAGAAAGGCCAATTATGAAATAATGATTCCTCAAAGATCTCTACTTTTCCACAGTTCTTAGTCTAGGAAAATATAAGCACAAAATTGAAAAAATTTTAACACCAATTAGCACTGTTCCAATCCCAAGAGAAATTAATTCAATCATTCAAGATCTACTCAGGAGATAATGTTCACAGATTTTTATCCATTGTCAACACATACTTGGACTGTCACATCAGTAGAGATCACAACTGTGGTATCTTTACAAAGGCATGACTATATACTTGTGTCCACACTTACAAGTGATCTAAAAAAGTCATGTAATTTGACACAGAAAGTGAAAGGTTATATTGTTTTCTCTCATATGTAGAAACTAGGGAGTAATTGAGATACAAGAGGGACTTTAGATAATGGAGAAAAAGCCCCAATGGAGCCAGGGAGGTGATCTGGTGGAGGAGGGAGGGGAGGGAGAATTAACAAAGGAGGCATTTCCATTGACATTAGGCACAAATGTGAGAATACCAATGCCAATCTCAGTATCATGTATGGGGAAGGGAAGGGTGGGGGAGAGAGCCAGGGGAGAGCTCAACAAGGGCTGTGTGCATGTATGTCATTATCACTCTGAACTACATTATGATGTAATTCTACCATGCATCAATAAAAGTATATATAAAAATCATCTAATTTGAAATAAACAGGCTTTGATGAAGCACTGATTTATAATTGCTAATATGTCTATAGAGAACATTCTTAAAAGGTTTTAAATTACTTTTTTTATTTTTACCAAATGAGTGTTATATGAAAAATTAGGACACTTCCAGACAATGGATAGTAGAACAAAACTGGCTGACAAAAGCTATTTACCAAAATATCTTGCTTCAAAGTAAAACATCTAAACAACTTAGGCTCAAATTTTAATAAATGCAAAGGTAATGTATTGTTGAGATAAGAATTCTCTAGTTTTTGCCCCATTGTTAAAATAAAAGAAAAAGAAAGAGAAAGAGAAGGTGAAAGGAGAGGGAAGATGAATGTACATAAAACATGCATAACATCAGAAGAAAGGAAATAATAAATCAGTTGACAAAAGATAGGGAAAATGTAATGATTATAAAGGCCATAATCAGGAAAGAGGTCACTTTTTTTTTTCAAATTATGTTACTCTAAATAAACCACTAATTCTAAGGCAGAATAAGAATGGGGAATAGAACCTAGGTTGCAACAGTATATCATTTGTATTTCTGAACCTATCTTATCAATACAATAAGAATATTGCATGTGTTTGTTTGTATGACTTTTGAAGCTCACTATGATGTATAATTTCAATGCACTAATAAAAGTATTTAAAAAAAGAAATGTTATGTTACCTGGAAGGGCAAGTAACATGCAAAAAAGATCATACCACTTTATTGAACAACACATGAGAATCTTTCATTGTATAAAGTTGAGCCACTGAAAGGAAATTCCTATATTTTTGTGCATTCTCCATGTCTGACATGTAATAATAGATAATAAACAGGATAATTTTTTAAAAAATAGTATAAACCTCTCTATAAACATAGCAGTGTGGTTTATAAATCAAAAGAGATAATACATAGGACTACTTTATAAACGTTAAATATTAAAATGTGGGATATAGCTGTTTTTAAAGAAAGCTGTACTAGTCTCTCTGTATCCATGGTTTTGCTATTTGAAATTTCAGTTACTGCAGTCAACCAAAGTCAGAAAATATTAAATGGAAAATTCTAGAAGTAAACAATTCATACGTTTTAAATTGCTTACTGTTCGAAGTAGTATGCTAAAATCTTGTGCCATTCTACTCCATTCCATCCAGGACATGAATCATCCCCTTGTCTAGTGTATCGTCACCATACCTACTACCTGGCATCATCTAGTAGCCATTCAGTTATCAGATCAGTTACAAGATCAATCATTGTGGCAATGTAGAGCTTGTGTTCAAGTGACCTTTACTGTTCTTACTAATGGACCCAAAGCAGGAAAACATGGAAGAACTAATGACCTCTGTACTGTGTGGCAATACTGCAGGGCTTACAAGGAAAAAAAAAAAAAAACACAGTATATACAGAATTTGGTGCTACTGTGATTTCTGGCATCTACTGAGAGTCTTAGAATGTATGGCCCATGGATGAGGTGGTATACTATGTTAGAAACCAAAGATAACTTTCAGAAATCAGAAGGAAGCCCTAACTATAATTCCAACATCATAATAAAGCACATTACTGATTAGGAGCGCAGGTTTTGGATCAGAAAAACCTGTGTTCAAATACTGATGACATTTCCAAGTAGCTACTAAGCTACTTAATCTTTCTGAGGCAATCTCTCCATATGTAAAGTAGGAATGATAATTAATACCTACCTCATCAGGCTGCAATAGGGCTTAGTAAGATAATTAAATGAAGTACTTTGCACAATGCTTGGCATATCATAAATATACCATAAGCAATAGGAAGATGACAATACCAATGGGCTATTGTGGAGGGCTGTGAAGTCAAAGAGTCCTGAGTTCAAGTCTTAGAATAATGATTGGCTTATCTTACATTGCAATAAATGTCAATTACCATTCCTTTCTCTCTCTCTCTCTCTCTCTCTCTCTCTCTCTCTCTCTCTTGCTTAAATATACAAAGGTTTATAATTAGCTAGAACATTCCTGTGCCATCCAAAAATTTTTTTAATTTAAATTAAAAAAAAAACAAGCAAAGCTGAAATTAAAAGCTATCTATAAAAATAAAATTCCCACATTGGAAATTTTTAGGAGAAATAGCATGGAGTGAGAGAACTATGTCAGCATTGCAAAAGAATAGACATAACAAAAAAACAAAATACTGAAAGTATGGCATTAAAAATCTCAAGAAATTTTAATTTATTGCCAAAAGAAACCACAACATAAAGGAAAAGAAGTGAAAATAAACTTGGACTTACAATCTCCTTAGAAATTTTTTATAATTTAATTGATCTGTTTAAAATTACCAAATCAAGTGTTTCTCTTAAAATCATACCAACAATTTTCATATGTCATTTAATTTTTTCAACTTTCAAATATAAATGAATACTATATTTTTTCCTATTTTCATGTCATTTAAAAAACATTTTGTTTGTAAAAACTAACTTCCTCTTATTTAACCTTGGATTGTTTTTCCACTTTATCATTTCAGGCTTTTTGCGTCATTCAGACAATTTTAAGAATAACCACCAGATGGCTCATCCCATAAATGATCTAACTTTTGGTTTTCTCAGGAATAGAAGAGAATTCTCATAAATTTCCTTTTAGCATGGTATGATGCTAAAGATAGTCATATCTGTAGTTTTTTTAAGATTAAGTACATCCTCATTTTTAAATTCTATATTTTATAACCTTATAAACAGAATCCATAATTGTGATAAAAATGTTACTTTTCCAATTAATAAAATATTATTCCTAATTAGTCCTTTTAAAATTGCATTCAGTTGAAAAAAAAAAAAAAGGTATGTTTTTCTTCCCTTCATTGTTTGTAGTCTGAGTTTCAGTCAAAGGTTGGCAAAGTCTATATTCATTTGAATATGCTAATTGTACTTTATTAGATGTGCTTGCCCTAAAGTAACTTACTTGTATTGATATTGGACAACTGCCAACCTGCAGCTTAATGCCATGCTTGTAATTCAATTGCTGGACTGCATGCTGCTTTTCAAATATAGCTTTACAAAATGGGAACAGTAGGGGGCATGCAGAGCTCAAGATGTTTGTTATCATACTATATTAAGAGACCATATTTTACTTTCTGAAATCTGTGGTCCTAGCTGTTTTAATACCAAAAAAAAGGCATTCCTTTTCAAATATGTCCACTATGTGTAATATAGATATTATGTTCTTACAAATACTGATTTTCTGTCAGAACTATACTGCTCTGTTGTGTTTTGCTCAATTTATTTATTTATTTTGGTGTGTGTGTGCATGTGTGTCTGTGTATATCTATATGTGTGTGAAGGAAATTTTTAATATGTGACTAGCAACTGTATATGCTGTATTTTGCATTTTGATTTGCAAAAAGTGTACTTAACTGTGAGAGTGCTATGTAAATGGTAGAACATTATGCAAATGATAGCTATCATCATTGTTTTAGCATTTAAAATTTTATTAAGGAACACTCTAATTCTCATTACAAATGTGAATGCTATTCTATCTTTAAATATTCAACAGCTATAAAATGGATGATTATATAAGGCAGGCAAAAATATTACAACTACTTCCTCTATGTGGGAATTTCTTGTTAACAAAATATCTTCACAAATGCCTAACTTAGTGCCTGTGCATCATATCCAAATGCCAAAGAAATTTTCAAATTTCCCCTTTAGAAATTCAGCAGTGGAAAGTTTTGGCAGGGTAGAGATAAAAATAATCAATTTTTCAATATGACTTTGCCTCTGCAAAACTCTGGAGTAAATTACAGCACGAGCAAACATTTGACAAGTGCACCTGTTCATTGACTCTGGAATGTGATGGTCCATGATGAATAAGAATCTTCACAATTTCCACATCTCCCTTCCAGGCAGCCAGATGAATAGGAAAATAGCCTTTGTTGTCAGCCACATTCGTTGATGCCTCATACTGAAGAAGTTTGAGAACTATGTCCCTGAGAAAGAAGAGAAAAAGAAAAGAACATAATAGAAAAGAAAATATCCTGAACAACGTAGATTTTATCAGATAATTATGAGAATATACTAGATACTGGCTGGCAAAGGAACCATTCAAGGTACTAAAACCTAAAATTGGGTTTAGGAGTTTTCCTATTCGACATGCTATTTACTTACCTAGAAAAACAATCACCAGCACAGATACACATGCATGTACTCACATACAGAACACTGACTAACCAACAAAGCTATTTCTTATTTTTCTGTGCTGGAGATTAAAACCAGAGCATTGTGCATGCTAGGCAAGTGCTCTACCATTGAGCTATGTTCCCAGCGCCAAAAAGCTACTTAATAGAATTCATTTAAATAAAGAACATCTTATTTCATTAACTGAGTAAGTTAAATAAAATAAACAAAAAGGTTACGTCTTTCTATTATTTTAACAAAAAGTCTTTCCAGATAGCTATTCTCTATTCTCCTCCAAACCCAAGAAATTGTTTCTAGAGCAAAATTCATTTATGACAAAAGGTCCACCACTGACATAATTTCAAGACATTCTCAATATATCCTACCTATAGGATTCTGTACTCTTCTCTCCAGGCTTCAATCTCATGAAGAATTACTTAATATTATTACTACTTTATATTGAATTTCACATAAAACAATCAAAAACAATAATTCTAAGCAAATATTATATTTTTATTTGTATTAATTTAAGAAACAAATACCATTTTTTTTTTTTTTTTTTGGTACTGGGGATTGAATCCTGGGGCATTCTATCTCTGAGCTATACCCTCAGCCCTTTTTAATTTTTATTTTGAAACAAGGTCTGGCTAACTTGCTGGGGATGGTTTTCAACCTGTGATTCTCCTGTCTCAGCCTTAGTGCTGGGATTATTATAGGCCTATATCACCACCATGCTCAGTAAAGAAGAAATCTAGTAATTCACTACGTGAAATCCTAGACAAACACATATATAAATACAGACAGACATATAAAATTACATTATATGCTAAAGTTGTTTCATATGTAACAAGTCACCAATGGAAAGAGTGGATTTAACAGAAAGATCTAAATTTAAATTTTTCATGAAATCAGATTTTGCAAGTAACAAATGAGAAAAGTTGGAAGAAGTTTGAATAGAAGCAAGATTAGAACTCTGCTAGCTCACAAGAAAAAGACATGATACAACCCAAAATAACAGTAAATGGTAAATCACACTGCCCAGAATGTGGCCTCAATGTTGGACTTAGTTGCTACATGTGTGAAATCATGATGAAAGAACAGAATATGTGATAGAAATTTTTAGAAAGTTCAAAGAGTCTTAAATTTTCTAATGATAAGATTTTTGAGAAATTAAGAAATAAACTTTACCTTAAAATGTTTTTTCGAAAAATAGTATTATTTTATAAGATCTGAATTTTTGAAGACTTGGATTTGAGTCTCAATTATGCAAACTACCTAATGTTATTTAGTCTCCCCCCACCTTTCTCTTTTATTCCTCTTTTATTCTTCCTATTGAAGATACTATAATAATAACACCTACTACTCAATACTGGTAAGAGCATTAAATGAGGTCACAGAAAAGATGTCACTTGATAAATAGTAAAACACTATACGAATATTAGTACTTGTCCCAAATAAAGATAAAACCCTTTAAAAAAGAAAATGATTGCAGAAAAATCACCTTTGAAATAGAGAATCTGAAAATCAGAAGGAAACTTGAAGATTATCCAATTCACATGGTTCTCCTCATCTCTCTGCCACACAAGAGTTGTTATATAGGGTCTTCCACTCTGAGATAAATAAATAACTACAATGAGGTAATGGGTATTCAATCAATACCTATGAATAACAAAAGCAGCTAAGACTCAGAAGATCTGGCTCAGAGTCCCAACTCTCTACTACTTACTAACTTGGTTGCCTTGAGAAAAATCAAATAACCTCTCTCTCTCTTTCAGACATTGTTAATACAGAATTTAGAGATTATATCTTGTTGCCAGTTTCAAAGGGTTATGGTGTGAATCAAATTAGAAAGAGATGACTGTAAAATTATATATAATCAAGAGCTATTCTCAAAGTAGGCTGTTACAATGTTGAACAATACTGGTGATTGTTTTTAATGGAAATATTTCAGCATTTAAAAGGTAAAACAGTACCAAAGGAAGTTGGTCAAACTAAATTCATGGATCTAAAAAGAATAATTTATTCTAATGTAAAACAGACTTTTCCAAATTAATGTTAAAGACAACTGAGAGAAAGGTTTTAGCTTCATTTGTGATAAAGTTTTAACTTTTTTTCTTTTTTGTACCAAGAATTGAACCCAGAGCATTTTACCTTCAAGTCACAACCCCAGCCCTATTTTATTCTTATTTTAAAATGATGTCTTACTAAATTGCAGAGGCTCGTCTTGAACCTACATTCCTCCTATCTCAGCCTCCCAAGTATGTGATTACAGGCATGTGCCACCACGCCCAGCTTAATTTTATTTCTTAATACCTAAGCAATTTTAAAAATCTGAAATTCCTCCTATAAAGCATTTTTTATATGATTTAGATATAGTTTGAGTCTGTCCCAAGGGTTTCTATCTTGAAATTTAATCCCCAGTGTAAGGTACTAAGAAGGTAGAAACCTAATCTAACTCTGGTGGTTAGAGATGAGGCCTTTGGGAGTTGACTTGGATTAGATAAGGTCATCAGAGTACACCTCCATGATTGAAATCTGGTGACACTAGACACTAGAAAAGACACATGAACACATATGCCCACTTCCTATCTCTTGCCATGGGACAATCACCTTCATCACCTTGGGACTCTGACAGAAAAAAGACCATCACCAACATGCAGTCCTTCCACCTTGGATCACACTATAAGCTAAATATGCCTCTTTTCTTTATAAAGTTACCCAGCATTTTGTTATTTCATTAAAGAAATGCAAAATAGACTAATAAACCTTTCAAAGGATAAAGAGGAAAGAAAGATTGATGGGATCATCAATTTGTTTCCTTTTATTCTCATACAAACCATTCAGAACTTCATTTGTTCTTTGGCTCAAATGTTATTTATATTTTCTAATAATATATGTGATGTGCTTTCATTCTTCTTTATCAGGAAGATTTATGATATAGTGAAAAATGCCAATTTTAAAAACTTAACCAATTGGCTATATGATATTACCACCATTTAGTATCTAAATCAGAAAAGGATAATCTGTATGGTTATTAAATTATCTTTGGAAAAAACTAAGATCCTAACTAAATATTACTATTTTTAAGCTTTCTAAAATGTATTTATTTTATTACACTTATTTAATTTTAAATTTCTCTCTTTTTTCTTGTACTTTTCTTTTTTAATTGGTGCATTGTAATCATACTACATGATGCAGTTCAGAGACATACATACACATATCACTTGGTGAGCTTCCCCCAACTCCCACCCATTTCCTCTCCCTCCCTATGCATGGCATTGAGATTGGCATTGATAATCTTGCAGATGTACATCATGTCCATTGAAGTGGTTCATTCATCAAATCTCCCTCCTTCGACTCACTTCCCGTCCCTAGGCCCCCCTCCATCATTCTACTAGGAGTTCTTTTCCTTCATCTGGAGTCCCTTTTGTGTCCCAATTTCTCCCTAGCTTCTACATAAGATGGAAAATATCTGACTCTTCATTTTTTTGTGACTGACTAATCTCACTTAGCATGTTCTCTAGTTCCACTGATTTTCTTACAAATGACAAAATTTGCCGGGCATGGTGGCGCACACTTGTAATCCCAGCATTCGGGAGGCTGAGACCAGAGGATCCGGGTTCTCGGCCAGCCTCAGCTACCTAGTGAGGCACTCCGCAACTTGGTGAGACTCGGTTTCAAAATAAAGAATAAAAAAAATAGGGCTGGGGGTGTAGCTCGGAGGTAGAATGCCCCTGAGTTCAATCCCCAGTACCGAAAAAAAAAAAAAAAAAACAAATGACAAAATTTTGTTCTCCTTTATGGCTGAGTAGAATTCCATTGTGTATGTATTTCATAATTTCATAATTCATTTATCTGTTGATGGCCACTTAGACTGGTCCCATAATTTGGCTATTGTGAATTGTGCTGCTATAAACATAGATATATATCATTTCTGTAATAGTCTGGTTACAATTGCTTTGGGAAAATACTCAGAAGTGGTATAGCTGGGTCATATGGTGTATCCATTTCCACTCTTCTAAAGAACCTCCATACTGATGCCAAAGTGGCCGCACTAATTTACAATCCCACTAATCAGAGTTCCTATTTCTACACATCTTTGCCATCATTTATTTTTGTTTGTATTTTTGATGACTGTCATACTAAGTGAGGTGAAATCTCAGTGTAGTTTTGATTTGCATCTCTCTGATTACCAATAATGTTGAACATTTTTTCAAACATTTATTGGTTGTTTGTATTTCTTCTTTTGTGAAGTATCTATTTAATTCACTTGCTCATTTTTTGGTTGAGTTTTTTGGTTTTTTAGTGTTAAGTCTTTTAAGTTCTTTGCATATTCTAAATACTAGTCTTCTATCGGAGGAGTAACTGGCAAAGATCTTTGCTCATTCTGTTGGCTCTCTCTTAAGGTTCTTGATGGTTTCCTTTGCTGCACAAAAGCTTTTTAAATCAATGCAATCCCACTTATTAATCCTTCTTTAAATTTCTTGTGCATTGGGGGCCTTATTCAGGAAATTTCTACCTGTGCCTATATGTTGTAGCATTGGTTCTATGCTGTCTTCTAGTAATGCAAAGTCTTTGGTCTAATTTCCATGATCCATCTTGAACTGACTCTGTGTAGAATGAGAAGATGGGGTTTAATTTCATTTTTCTATAAATAGATAGCCTTTGCAATAAATGGTGTTGGCAATTGGTTATCTTTTCTCCAGCATATGTTTTTAGCACCTTTGTTAAAAATCAATTGGCAATATGTAGATTTATTTCTGAATCTTCTAATCTGTTCCATTGGTTTATGTGTTTTTGTGTCAATATCATGCCATTTTTATTATATAGTTCTGTCGTATAGTTTGAAGTCAAATATTGTGATATCTCTCACATGCTTCTTACCGCTGAGAATCGTGGGCTTTTTGTTATTCCATATGAATTTTAGGACTGATTTTTCTAGTTCTGTTAATAGAGACTACATTGAATCTGAAGATCGCATTTGGTAGAATGCCATTTTAATGATATTCATTCTGCCTATCCAAGAGCAAGAAAGATCTTTCCATCTTCCAATATATTCTTTAATTTCTTTCTTTAGTGTTTTATGGTATTCATAATAGAAGGCTTTAACCTCCTTGGTTAGGTAAATACTTAGTATTTTATTGTTTGGGGGCTATTGTTAAAGGGATTGTTTTCCAGATTTGTATCTCAGTGGATACACAGTTGGCGTATAGTAAAAGGTGTTGATTTTTGTAGATTGGCTTTTGCATCCTGCTACTTTGCTGAATTTGCTTTAAATTTTTATTTGAGTTTTACATCTTATTCAGAGACACCAGCTAATGAAATTAC
This sequence comes from Graphiurus murinus, assembly GCA_004027655.1. Taxonomy (NCBI): domain Eukaryota; kingdom Metazoa; phylum Chordata; class Mammalia; order Rodentia; family Gliridae; genus Graphiurus; species Graphiurus murinus. The sequence goes on along the minus strand of PVLC010014474.1, from coordinate 14,684 downwards.
TGGGATCAGACTTCTAGTGTGAAACATATTTGTGAAATGTAAATTTGTATCTCTGATCAAATAAGCACCTATTATTTTTACTGACTCATAAATATAATAAAGTGTTAATCAAGAAATTATTATTAATCTTTCTTATATCTATGTATATCACAAGTAATATGAATCAAATAGGCTTTTCATATCCAGTTTCATTAGGAACCAATTAAACTTCAGGTAGTTTCTATAATATCTAAATTATAAAAGTAAACACCACAAGATGCCAGCTCCATATAACTACATTTTTATTTAGCTTAAACCTCTTATTTTATTCAGAGATATCAACAAATAAACACATTGATTGTGCTTGGTTACTTGACATGAAATATTAAATCATATTACTGATTAAGATCTATAAATAGCAGGGAGAAAAATAATCCCTATATTATAAGCATAAAGTAGTAATCTTCTTATGTCCAGCATTTGAAAATTAAGACATGCTTTAGGACTGATGATATGGATCAGTGGTAAGCATGTGCTTGGTATGTGAAAAGCCCTGAATTCAATCCCCAGCCCCTCCCCACAAAAAAAAACTTTAAAAGCTCTAAAATCCCAATGTAAATGTAATTGATGGAGTCACAAGGAAAATAATTCCATTTACTAGGAGAAAAACTAATTGTTGACCTAAACAATAATAATCCAATTTAAATAATTTCAATATATTGTAGTTTAAAGCTAATACAGGCAAATTGAGAGAAAAAATCTAAAACTATCAACTTTTTCTACTATATTTAATTTGCATTCATTTTATAATAGCTATAAATACATTTCAGATTAATATGAAATGCCTCTCAAGAAGTTCTCTACACACTCTGAGCAAAATTAAATTAATTAGGAAGATCAATATTCAGATTTATTTGCCTCAACAGTAAGATTCCCTATAATTAAATCACAACCAAAGATGTTTATTTTCTTCCATTTTTCCTTGTCTGTTGGTAGAGTCCAAAAAACTTCGAAGTAAGTGCAAGTCATCTTCATAAGATTGCCGAATTAATAAGCTAATGAAACACTCAAATTCAGTAAGACATTTTGATTTCAGATTTTCTTGAAGCTTTTTACTGCTATTTAAGGGCAATAAAGGTCCAGATGCATTGACATGGTCAAAATACTTCAGGACAATATAGTCCATCTTCTAACTGAAGCTTCTTTTATACTAAATTCATTGTCATAGATTATAAAGTGAATGAAGGTATATTTTAACTAATATTCTTATCCAGAAAAGAGTCAATCAGTTCAAAGATGTTTCTAGCCATTGAAACAGCATTCAGATAACAGATTATAGAATTTTTAGAGAGCATACCCTTCTTTCATTTAAAAAAAAAAAAGTAAATAGAAAAGAAAACTAAGAAAGAACAAATAAAAAAATACAAATAGCTTACTATCTGGATTCTAGATCCAATTTGATACATTATTTGGATTACAGATAGTAGGATCTCAGAAATATTAAATAATTAAAGATTTAGAAGTACAAGCAGAAAACATTTTAGTCCCACACATATCAAAGAATATATATATATTTCAAATATATAACAATCTGTTAACATTTTTCAAAACAGCATCCAAGAATCAAAATGCATTTAATATAGTTTAGTGAAATAAGACTTAAGAAAAAACAAGAAGCACTTGCTAAGTAGAAAAGGAGAAGTGACATGAAATAGGAATCCTTGGGTTTAATAAAATCTTAGGGGGAAAGATAGGATTTTATTTTAAAAAGAAAAGGCTTTCAGTGTAACTCAGTGGTATAACACTTGCCTAGCATGTATGAAGTCCTTGAGTTCAATCTCCAGTGCTGCAAAAACTAAACTAAACTAATATAAGAGAAAAAAAAGAAGAGAATAGGAAAGGGAAGTCAAGGAGGAAAAGGAAAGAGTAATGGAAGAAAAAGGGAAAGGAAGGAGGGAGAGAAGGAGGGAGAAAGAGAGAGGAGAAGGAAAGGAGGGCCAGTCAGTTCCTATTCAGAAGAGAATAGGGATTCATGTTTGTAGTAGAAATACATGAAACAATGAGTACTCCACATGTTGAAGATAAAAAGAGAAAATGATAGGTCTTTATACTATCTATTGAAATAAATTTTCTATCATTTGAAAGTAATAACTTTCTAATCTTTAATTACAAATAACCTAGAAAATCATCAATAGAGCACATTTTTATTGTGTCCTAATCTGACTAGTTGGAGACAAATTGTCAATATAAAATAATGCATTTGGCATACATGTTGCTGCTCTATTCATGGATTAACTAGTATTAATAAATAAGTGCTCCCAATAAAAGTACAAAATAGGAATAAGTGGGTTTAATTTGCAGTATGAAGGCCTTAGATTATATGTTGGGGGCTAGAAGGGACACCTGTACTCAAAGCAAACGAATAAACTACAGGACCCTATAACATTCCTTCCAGCTCTGATTCCAGGTACTTTGGCCTAGAAATCAAAATGTTTATGGAATAATCTAGAGCAAAAGGATACAAAGGACTAGAGCAACAAGCATGGGAATGATGTTTCTATACTATCTGCGAAGGCTTACTCACGAAGAATACAACATAACTGTTAATTAGGTAAGTGAGAATAACAAAGGCAAAGAAAAGAAAGATTATCCTCACAGATGGTATTTTTTTTCTCTTTCAAATATCTTTTTTACTTAAGGCAATTTTTCTTTTTTTTTTTTTTGTGGGGAGGTGGGAGTACTGGGAATTGAGCTCAGCAGCATTTTACCTCTGAGCTACACCCACAACCCTTTTTATTTTGAAACAAAGTCTCACTTAGTTGCTGAGGTTGGCTGCAATACTCCAACTACTGGGATTATAGATGTGTGTCACCACAGGAGGCTTTACTTAAGGCAATCTTAAAATTAGCATTCCATGTGAGAATACTGCTTGATAATAACGGGAGGTAACCTGGAAATACATAACGTGATGTACAAAAACCAGGAGAGATCAAGCACAAAGGGGAAAGAATACTGGTAAAAGCATAGACTTGTAACGGGAATAATTAGAGTACAGATAGAACCCCACCTTAATATATAAGTGTCTACTATATCATTTATCCACAGTGGCCTTGGATAAATCATCTATAAAATTAGGGTGGTGAGTGGAATTAGGTAGAATAAATTATCCCTAATCGTAAAAATCCAGACAATTTAATATGCAAAATCAAAGAAACATATGCTGTAAATTAAAATCCAAATTTCAAATCATAATACAAAACTGAACCACAGCAGTTCTTAATACAGAGTATCATAAATTTCCAGGAACAATGAGGAATATCCAGCTAAGGTATTCAATACATTGAACTGAGGCTTAGCGATGTTAAGAAAATGGCTAAAGTTCACACAACTGCTATAGCAGAGACGGGGGGATGAGATTAGAATTTTCCTGCTTTTCCAGTGTCTATAGGATGGCACTGAATAAAATCTTACTATAAAGTGTTAAGATGAAAATATAAATGAAATCTTCAGATAAAAGCAGAGACATAATTCTCACAGAATATCTGCAATTAAAGAAATCTTAAAGATACTTAGTCAAATCCCTAGTTTCTTTATGATAATCTTAAGATTACTATTAAATTCCCTTAAATTATCTTCACTTTCTAAATTGCCAACAGGAACAAAAAATTATGCAATGAACCAACAAAAACATATCTTAATGGCTAGAATTTCATAGGCTATTATGTATAAATCAGTAATGTTTGCTAAATACTTCACTGAAAAGTAAGGAGGGATATGAATGATAATCCATTTTGAAGCAATATTATTTTGAAAAGAACTTCCAATACTAATATGAGAAAGAATAAGAAAAGTATTGTAGCCCAAATAGTCAAGCCCAAAATATTCTACCTAACAGATTTGATAAAATTGCTCCTTCTTACTAGAACTAAAGATTATGGCATTACCCTAAATTCACAATTAAGATGGACAAGGAAACCAGGTGTGGTGGTGCACATTTGTAATCCCAGTACCTGAGAGGCTGAGACAGGAGGACTGCAGGTTTGCAGGCAGCCTCAGCAACTTAGTGAGGCCTCCACAACTTAGTGAGACCCTGTTTCAAAATAAAGAATAAAAAATAGGGCTCAGGGTATAGCTCGGAGGTAGAATGTCCCTGAATTCAATCCCCAGTACTGCAAAAATAAATAAATAAATAAGAATAAAATAGGGCTAGTGGTGTAGTTTGGATGTAGAATGCCCCTAGGTTCTAAGCCGAGTACCAGAGAGAGAAAGAGAGAAGAGAGAAGAGAGAGAGAGAGAGAGAGAGAGAGAGAGGTCATCAGGATCTCTGCCTTGAGCTGATTTAATTTGTGTTTGTTCCTGATAACCAAGATACAAAGGAGAATAAATAATAATTTTCTCCTTTAAAAGGGTTCAATAGCCAGGTGTTGCTAGCCATAATCCCAATACTTGGGAAACTGAGACAGGAGGACTGCAGGTTTGCAGCCAGCCTCAGCAACTTGGCAAAGCTCTTTGTAACTTAGTGAGACCTGTTTCAAGAAATAAAAAATAAAATATGGCTGGAGTGGAGCTCAGAGATAAATTCCCCTGAGCTCACTCCCTGGTACCACCAAAAAATTTAAAAATAAAAGAGTTAAGATATTTGGGCATGTTTTCTACTCTACATTTCAAAAAAAGACCCAGCTAAACAAAAAGTTCTAAGTTAGATGACATAAGGTGATGTAATATAGAAAAGGACTGGATAAAGAAAAATGTAATTTGTGGGTTCTAATATTAAGAATCCAAATAATTAAACATTAATTTTGTAACATTTTATGCAATTCAGATGACTTAAGCACACTGAGAATGTTATATTTACAGAATAGCTTTTAAGAAAAAAATGTCATGATGATAAATAATGAGCAAAAAGGTAAATTTCTTACAGTGAGGAGCTAAAGGCCATTAAGCTTAAAACCATGTGTAAGTTCTTTGTGTCTCAAATCAAAGAATAAAACAAATACTAAGTGGGAAAGCAAAACAGTAACTAGCATTTTTTAAGCAGTAGTTACCACATCCAAAACACTGACATGAAAAAAAATGATCCAGATATGGGAAGATTAACTTGGGTCATTCATGTAAAGGAAAACTGGAGAAGGGAACAAGGGTGAGATATATCTGGGGAAGGACAGAATATCTGAATCATTCAGAAGACTAAGCAATTAGGTTAAATACTGGATACAGAGCAGTGGCTATGGTTACATGTTCCTTAATTCCCCTTAATGTATACTATCACCGTATTTGAAACATTACTACACAAGCTCAAAATTTTTAGAGTTTAGAAGTTTAAAACCAGAAAAATGATCATGAATGACAGAGAAAGCATTTTAGGTAAATTAGATGCATTTTGAGGTGGTTCATATAAGTGACTATAGTTTACAGTATCAGGAATCTATTAAGATTTCACTCTGGGTAAATACTTTTATATTGGCTGAGTATAAGTCGATACCCAAAGAAGTAGGAGGGAATTATCAAGTAGTTTTATCCTTTTCATTCCCCAAAGCCATATATGACAACCAGAGTTCTGTCATTTCTTCCATTCTCCCTGTATAGTATTTGACTATTTCAGAACATTTCTTTCAGTTTACGGTCTGTACACAATCCTCCTCAACAATGTTCTTCCCAGGATTAACTTGTCAGTGGTGTCACCTGGTGCCTCTCCAAATTCACCTTAGACCAGTGGACTCATGGTGACACAAGCAAGGTATCATGGGATGTAATTCACTTCACCACATGTAACTAAATACACAAGGATTCCAGTCCAAATAAGCGGCACTTACTTATGTCCATTTAAGGCTGCATGGTGTAAAGCAGTGTAACCCGAACTGTCAGTGCAGTTCACATTGGGGCCTCGCCAGATGCTGCAAATAAAGCACAAGCGCAGAGTTAGCAGTTAAGCAGAACCGTGCTTGGAAAAACAAAAAGAAGCCTGATAGTCCCACAGCCAGCAGCAAGCTGCACATGAAAATTTTAGCCATGTAGAAAATGACTGCCATCGTTCATGCATTCCCTTCAAAACAACTCCATTTATTTGATGTGGGAAAATTAATAGGGAATGTAACTATTTCAGAAATTATTAATGGATGTGTGCTCACTGCCATGCATTAAAGTTTGGATCCAAAAATTACCTATTAGTTTCTCTTATTACTTGAAATACTGACATGCAGATACTATATTCTCTACCAACGAACAAAGATTTACGACACCTGCCTCCTTCTAATGCCCTCATTCTGAGATGGCAGTGATTTATGTAAGTTATAACACATTTTTGCATTGGGGGAAGAATAAACTTTTCTTGCTGTTCTATTGCTACCAAAAATGTAATCAATATTTTTTACTTGAAAATAAAATTGAGGATTTGGACTATTGAAAAATATAAGAAGATCCAGACAATTTTGCAGTTTTCATTGATTTTACTATACAATATATTCTGGAGATAACATGTAATATAAAAGAGTCCTTGTATCCTTGATCACTATGATTAAAGAAATTATTTGTAGCTTTTGAAAAAACTAAGCATTAAAAGACACTTTTTCAAAAGCAGAACAAAAATGACTATATCTAGTGTTTATAATGATACTAAAATTATCAAAGATACTATCTGGTGAAAAATAAATTCATATTCATGAAATATTTACTGTACATCAATTTTTTTATAATACATTAAGGTAGGCATTGAGAGTACAAAATGCTCATGGTCCTTCTTTATAAGGACATAGGCTAACAGAGAAAACAGACACGTTAACTTATAATTTAAAAGTACTAAGAAAACTAAGGTCCCAGAAAGCACACAAGCTAACTCTGAGAAAGTTAATTTCCAAATGAGAAATTATGACAGAATTAAACTAAGATAGAACAATGAAAATAAGTAGAATGAACTGACTCAAGAGTTAATTAAAGTAAGAGTCAATAAGACACAGGGATCCACTGGAGGAAGGTGAGAAAAAGGAAACAGTAGTCTAAAACGATGCAGTCTTTGATGATTGAAAGGAAAAGTACAATATTAACTAAGATATAGAATAAAAAAGAAGTAAATTTTCTGGGAAGAGGATAATGAAGGGTGGAGCAGAAACAATGACTCCTAATTTAGAGACACTAAATTTTAAGTATCTGATATACATCCATGTAATGATTTCCAGGAAGCTATGAAAATATATAGTAATTAGAAGCATGACTCTCAAGTTAGACTACCTGAGTTCAAAAACTGTCCCTATTACTTACTTGGAGTAGCCCTGGATGAAGTACTAAATCTCTCTGAAATTCAATTACTCACTTGTAAAATGGAGATGATAATAATAGTACTATTTTATAGTGTGTGAGAACCAAATGAATCAATATCTACAAAGCTCATGAAGAATTACTAGAACTAGTACTATCATATACTGTTAAATACAGAGATATAAAGAGTTAAAATGTGAAAGGATAGAAAAACTATATTAACACTAAACAAGAGAATCTGAGTGCCCAGGCTGGGGATGTAGTTCAGTGTTAGAGTACTTGTTTAGCATGTATAAATGATAGGAAGGAAGGAAGAAAGAAGGAAGGAAGGGAAGGAAGGCAGGCCAAATGATTTTATTAATATTGAACAAATTATATTTCAGAGCAAAGACATTATGTGGGATAGAGAGTACCATTCCATAATGATAAGTGAGCAAATTTGTCAATAAGACATAATATCCTAAATAATTTTGCATATAACTATAACAATTGAACTTCAAAGTACATAAAGCAAAACTGATACAACTGAGAAAAACAGACTTATCTACCTAACTTTGAAGATTTAAATACCCCTCTCTAAATAATAGATAAAATAAGTAAACAGAAAATCAATAAGGGAATATGAGGCTTGATTAATACCTACAACCAACTTGACCCAACTTAAATTTATGGAACACTCTCCCATATAACAACGGAATATACATTCTTTGCAAGTAACTCAGGACATTTAACATAATATAGCATATTGGAGATCATAAAACAAGTCTCAATAAAGGCAAAATTATTCAAGTCATACAAAATATGTTCTCTGACCCCACTGAAATTAAAAATCAGAAAGTACCTGGAAACCCCCAATATTGAAAACTAAATAACATATAAGTCAAAGAAGATATCAAAAAAGGAAAATGGAAATTGTTTTGAACTGAAAGAAACACCACATTTCAAAACTTTTTAGAGTCAGCTAAAGCAGTACCTAAAAGAAAATGAATAGCACTAAAATGACAATATAAGATCAGAAGAAACATCTCAAAATGATAATCTCAGTTTGCACTTTAAGAAACAAAAAAAGAATCCCTAAGTAAGCAGAAGTAAGGTAATAATTAAGGATCAGCGTTGAAATCAAGAAATGGAAAGCAGGAAAACAACATAAAAAAAAAGAAATAAAAAGTGTGTTCTTTAAAATTTCTATAAAATCAATAAATCTAGAGTAAAACTAGTCAGGAAAAATACCCAGAAGATACACATTAACAATAGCAGGGAAAAAAGGATTAAAAATCACAAAATATTCTATAAATAGCAAATGGATAGCAGGAGAATATTCTGAATAGTTTTATACCAATAAACTAAAAAATATATGAATTAGAAAAATTTCTTAAAAGATACAAACTACCATCAAAATTCACTTTAAAAGAAATAAACTTCACAACTCTAAATATATACAAGAAAAAATAAATAAATAAATTCAACAAGACACAAGCAGGTCTATATAAGTATATGTGTACAGATAAATGAATTAATCTGACAATAAATTAATAAAAATGAATTAGTGCTGTTGAAAAAAAAAAGAAATTAAATGTGAATTCATAGTTAAAATATTCCCCACTGTTATAGCTAGATCTAGACTATCCCCCAAAAGCTCATGTGTTGAAGGCTTGGTCCCCAATGCAGCAGTGTTCGGAGGTCAAAATTGAGGAGTGATTGGATCATGAGGGCTCTGACTTCATCACTGGATTTATTCACTAAGGGATTCAAAGCTGAATGGACTACTGAGAGGTGATAAAGGAGTTCCTATTTCCCCACATCCTCACAAGCATTTATTGTTGTTTTGACTTCTTGATGACTATCATTCTAATTGGGGTTAGATGAAATTTCAGTGTAGTTTTGATTTGCATCTCCCTAATTATTAATGATGTTGAACATTTTTTATGTATTTAATGGCTATTTGTATTTCTTCTTTTGTAAAGTATCTATTGAAATCATTTGCTTTTTTAAAAAATTGTGTTGTTGGTTTTTTTAGCAGCAAGTTTAAGTTCATTGTATATTCTAGATATTAGTCCTCTTAGTCCTCTAATTCATTCTCTCTCTCTCTCTCTCTCTCTCTCTCTCTCTCTCTCTCTCTCTCTCTCTCTCTTTCGTGGTACTGGGGATTGAACCCAGGGACATTAACTCTAGGCTACACCCCTAGCCCTGTTTTTTATTCTTTATTTTGAAACAGGGTCTCACTAAGTTGCAGAGGGCCTCACTAAGTAGCTGAGGCTGGCTGGGAACCTGCAACCCTCCTGTCTCAGCCTCTCAAGTACTGGGATTACAAGCATGAGCCACCATGTCTGGCTGCCAGTTGATTTTCAACAAAGGTGCCAAAAACATATTTTGGAGAAAAAAACAGACTTTTCAACAAATGATGTTGGAAAAACTGGTTATCTATTTGTAGAAAAATGGAATTAAATCCCAGCCTCTCACCCTCCACAAGAGTCAACTCAAGATAGATCAAAGACTAGAGATTTTGAATTTACTAGAGGAGGGCATATGTCCAACACTCAAACATCTTCTAATGAATAACCTGATGAAATACCTGATGCAACATTCAATAACACGTATTCACACAGCAAACCAGAATTGGCTTATTGTGAGCAGAAATAACTCTTTGAGTGGCATGTATGATTTATAATCTCTCTTCAATATATATAGTATGTGCCACAGATAGAATTTCAGAATATGAGAAAAATTTGAAACTATGCAGAGCCATAAACATAAATTCAAGAAAATATAAGAGGATCTAAAACATAGAGCATCAACCTAGTTTCAAATTTTGTTACTAGTATTAAAAGTGTAAAACATTCCTACCAGTCCATAACTTCTCTTCTCCAAGTGGATATAATTCTTTATAAAAAAACACAACAGAAAAGATAGATTAATCTCTCATTATTATGCAAACACTGATTTTAGTGGCAATCGTTCCTCTTATCTTCATATTATTTTTCCAGATAATAATTCAAGGGCACTGTGATAGGCAAAATCAATAATATCCTAAAGAGATCCACAATATAATCCCTAGAACCTATAAAAGAATGTTATGTTACAAGGCAAGAGAGAATTAAGGTTGCAGATAGAATTAGGTTGTTAATCAGCTGACTTTCTCATGGACTATCCAGAGAGGTCCAATGAAATCTTAAATGTCCTTAAATGAAGAAGAATGAAACAGAAGACTCAGAACCAGAGAGATGGCACAGCAAGAAAGACTCAGCTGGCCATTGCTGGCTCTAAAGTTGGAAGAGGGATTTATACCTAGGAATGTCATAAGCCCCTAGAGGCTGGAAAAGGAAAAAAACAAAACAAAACAAAACAGATTTTCCCTTAGAGCCTGCAGAAAAGAATACAGTCTTGCTGACACCTTAATTTTAACCCAGATACCCATGGACTCTCCAGGACCATAAAATAATAGATTTGTGTTGTTTTAAACCACTGTGCTTGTGTTAATGTACTAGAGGAGCAAAGGATACTCATATAGGTGCTTATTATAAAAACACCCATCAAACATGAGATACTCAGACCTTTCCAAATACTTGGGAATCTAAGGTAGCATGAGCAAGAAAGAAGAAATGAAACATGGACTGGTAACTTACTACATGCTAGAAATTATGCAAAATACTTTATATCCATTTCCTTAATCTTCACAGCCACCCCTGAATTTTCATATATATATATATATATATATATATATATATATATATATATATATATATATATGTTTTTTCTATTGAACTTAAGGACAGAAAAGGTATTTGTCCAAGATAAAATGGCTAGTTAGCACTGAAGGCAGGATTTGAAACCAGGCTGCCTGATGCCAGAACCAATGACACCATTACCCTCTACTTCATTCTCACTGCTTTTATTTACCCTTTTTTATTATTATTAAGTTGAGACTTTTTGTTTTAGGAACAACTATATTTCTTTTTTTCTTTTATGAGTGACTTGTTTATATTATTTGCCCACTTTTTTCTACTGAGGTTTCCATTTTTTGTATTGGTTTCATCATTCTTATTGACTTGAAGGAAACATTTTATATAAAATTAGTAGATATTCTAGGATATACAAAGAACTCAAGAAAATCACAGCTAAGAAAGCAAATAACCCAATCAAAAATGGGCAAAGGATCTAAATAGACACTTCACAAAAGAAGAAATACAAATGGCCAATAAATGTATGAGGAAATGTTCCACATCATTGGCAATCAGGGAGATGCAAATCAAAACTACCCTGAGATTTCACCTAACTCCAATCAGAATGGCAATCATAAAAAACACGAACAACAACATCTTCTGGCGAGGGTGTGGAGAAGTGGGAACTCTAATACATTGTTGGTGGGATTGCAAACTTGTGCAACCACTTTGGAAAACAGTATGGAGGATCGTCAGACGAATGGGAATGAACCTACCTTATGACCCAGCAATAGCACTACTGGGTATCTACCCAAAAGAATGGAAACCAAAATATCAGATCGACGCATGTGTATCTATGTTTATAGCTGCACAATTCACAATAGCCAAACTATGGAAGCAGCCAAGATGTCCATTGACAGACGAATGGATTACAAAACTATGGGATATGTACACAATGCAATTTTACTCAGCCATAAAGAAGAACAAAATCATGTTATTTGCAGGGAAATGGATGCAACTGGAAAACATTATGTTAAGTGAGATTAGCCAGTCACAAAGAGTAAAGAAGCATATGTTCTCTCTAATATGAGGATGCTAGGGAGAAGAAGGGGCATAGGAGGGTCTCCAGATGAAAAAGGAGAGACCCTTGATAAGCAAAGAAGGTGATTTAACCGAAGGGGATGGACAGCTGGGTGGGGGGCACCCTAATGCACACGATGTACTTACACAACTATATCAAGATCACTCACTGAACTGAACCTGAGAGGGAGGGAGGGCGAGGGAGTGGGACGGGAATTGGGGAAGGGGTCAAATGAGAAATGTGTGCAAATATGTCATTATCAATTTGTACCTAACAAAGATGTATGCTTACAATGTACAAATTATTACAATTAAAAAAAAAACAAATAAGCTTTTCTGCCTCTAAGTTGTTCTCATCAGCTATTTTTGTCACAGCAATGAAAAAATTGACTAATACAGTACCGTTTTTCAATTCAAAATAATTGATTTAGAATTTAATTGAAATTGAATTAAATATATACTTTAGTTTGAAAAAAATAAAATTAGTAGATATTAACCTTTTTGGTGTGTGTGTGTGTGTGTGTGTGTGTGTGTGTGTGTGTGTGTGTGTTTAAATTAGGAGTTGAACCCACTGGTTCTCTACCACTGAGTTACATCTTCAGCCTCTTTTTTAAAATTATTTTTATTTTGAGACAGGGTCTTGCTAAGTTGCCAACACTGGACTGGAACTTGTGATTCTACTGCTGCAGCCTCCCAAGTCGCTGAAATTAGACTGTACTTTTCCTGATATTAACCTTTCCTAATGGTGTTAATATTTCTCTTAGCTCATCTTTCAGCTGTGTTTAGGCATCTTTTGCTTACTGAATCAAATATAAATCTGCCTATCTTTAAATGTGTTGCTTACAGCTTCCAACCATACAAAAAAAAAAAAGCCTTCTGATTTTAAGAGGATAACAATGTTATCCAGTAGTTCCCTCTTCTTGAATTTTTTTTACATTCAGATTTTTAAAACCTAACTTATTCTTCTCTTGTGAGAAAAGTTTGAAATCATGCAGAATCATAAACATAAAGTCAAGAAAACATATAAGATCTAAAACACAGAGCATCTATTTCAACCTAATTTTAAATGTTGTCACTAGTGTTAAAAGTGTAAAACATTCCTCTTCTCCAAGTGGACATAATTCTTGAAAAATAAACCAAGAGACAAGGCAGATTAATATGTCATCTTATTATTTATTTACTTATGTACTTACTTACTTATACTGGGAATTGAACCGAGGGCCACTCTACCTCTGAGCTATATCACCAGCCCTTTTTTTATTTTTTACTTTAAACAGGGTCTTGCTAAGTTGCTGAGGCTGGCCTCAAACCTGTGATCCTATTATCTCAACTTCCCAAGTACTGGGATTACAGGTGTGCAACATCATGCCCAGCCTCTTGTATATTTTTAAAGATTATAGGAAATAACTTCATTTGCTGCCTTGAAGTTATCAAAAGGCAGAAGAACTATTACCAAGATAGTCCCATGTTTGGGGTGGAATAAGGTCTCCCACCCCAAAGCTGCAAGGGGTCATGAACTTCGAGAGATATAAAAGGATTGAGTGTGATGTGGTACCATTTCAGGAAACACAGTTTTTGTAGAAAGGCTCTCTGCTTTTTTCCCCTCTCATAGGTATAGGATTAAAAATAAACACTCAGCTGATTTTCTTTTTTCTTTCCAAATTCCGGGACAGGAAGACCAAAAAAAAAAAAAAGTTGCAACATGTCTGTATTTAGGAATAACTGACATCTAGTTCATGTTAGGGTATTTTCTTTGCTTGACCTACCCAAGAATTTTTGGAATTAAGGCAGGTGGATTGGAGAAAAGAGATGGCAAAAATGGACTGAAAGAACGAACTGTCCCAGGTCGGGAGAAAACAAGAAGTGTAGCTTCTGAAATGTATGGAATATGGATCCTGTTGGGGCAGCAAATGGTAGATGAGATTGAGAGCCACAGGCTAGCCATCAATCAATGCAGCAGGAGGCAAACAAGCAGGAAAAGAAAACAGCCTGAGGCTACCTGCTGAGTGTGACAGCATCTATCTGTGGGAGGCTATTGACAAATCTGCTTTGGAGTAATGACAAGGAGAAAAGGGTCAGAAACCTTGCCACTGGGCAGCCACTTGGTATAAGAATGTAAGATGTACTTTTTCCCCTTTGCTATCCTACCTGCAAAGTAGGGGGCGGGGTGGGCCTGGAGGAGAGGGAACCGGAAGGGGCAAGGGAGAAGGGAGAGAATAGACCCTGTATTTCCTCTCTTGCCAGACTCCTCAAACAAAGGGAGAAAGTTTTAAAGGAAACATGAGGATGAAGTTTTCGAGTCGACAAACCCAACAAAGCTGGAACACTTAGACTACCATATATCAAGATTTAGTGTAAATCAACAACCAGCACAGGATTACAAAAAATAGATCAATGAAACAGAAGAAAACCTATAAACAGAACCCAATCTATGCAGTCCCTTGATTTATAACAAAGACAGCATTGAAGTACAGTGAGGCAGGGATTGTCGTGGTGGGGTGCGGACTGTACCCCAAAAAAAATAAAACAATAAAAATATTCCAGGTTCTTTGATATTGTGAAAAAAAGAATTTTAACACATATCAAACTGCAACATCTGACAGATTTATTCAGGAACAGGTCAGGGCGAGGAAAACTGGGGTTGAGGAAAGACGGGGAGTGCGGATATCTTAGGGCATGGTCCCCACTCCCGGGCAGGAGTCCAAGAGAGCGAGC
>PVLC010014473.1:0-39462 GCA_004027655.1 Graphiurus murinus | reverse complement strand
CTGTGGATATTGCACATTTCTCTGGTGCATGAGTGGGAAAATACATGAATGTAGAAGTACTTAAATGTGCAGGTCAAAGTCTTAATAAAGGCTCAATCACTACTCCTGGTTCAGGGCAGGTATGAAATGAGTTTTGTACAATCAGTGAAGTCATAAGGGGAAACATGTATGTTAATGGTAAACAAGTTCAAACTGAGAACAAGTGCTGAGAAATTGCTGGCATACTAGAGAACTTTGGTTTCTTCTATGGTGTAGCCACAATGATTTTCTTCCAAGTCAAGCAATAAGCAACTGAGATTTATGCTGTCTTGCTGTTCTGCTTATCAGCCTGGCTGCCCCCAAATGTCAGTTTTCCTAGAAATGATAGAAGCTCCTTTTTGACCAGTAAGTTGCAAATATAACAGATTCCAGCTTATCTAGCTCCCTGACCACAGAGTGAAGACTGCTCAAAGCAGTACTGGAAAGCATAACAGAGATAGCACTTAATATCTTTTAATCAGCTTTTCAATTTAAAACTCAAAGAAATATGTCTGTGTTGGTTATTAAATTTCCCCTGATAGTCAATGAACTAGTCTTTTTTTTATATTTTATTTTTGCATTTTGACTCTTATACTGTAATTAAACAT
Source organism: Graphiurus murinus (assembly GCA_004027655.1). Lineage (NCBI taxonomy): Eukaryota > Metazoa > Chordata > Mammalia > Rodentia > Gliridae > Graphiurus > Graphiurus murinus. Next base: position 38,836 of record PVLC010014473.1, on the reverse strand, counting down.
CAGAGTAAGAATCAAAGTACTGAGAATATCTAACTTATAAACCTGGGCCTGCCAGGCTTAGTGGCACACACTTATAACCCAAGTACTTGGGAGGCTGAGACGGGAATTACAGAGGTGGGAGAACAGCCTCAGCAACTTAGGGAGACCTTGTTTCAAAATAAAGTATAAAATTAGGCTGGGGATACAGCTCGGAGGTAGAATGTCCCTGGGTTCAATTTCCGGCACCACAAAAATTAGTAAATAAATAAAAATAAACCTGGGCCTTTTTCATCTTGCCCTCTAATTTGTTTCAGGTTTTTATGGTTATAGGTTTTCCTCATTGTATTTTTTTCCATTTTTAGAATGCCTATCTTTTATTATTATATTCTGGTAATTAATATCCTATAATTGTCATTGCATTTATTTTTCTCTGGTCTCATTTTTCTCTTCACCCACCTGTTTACTCTGCTATAGAAAAAAAAAAATCTGAACTTTTTTCCTCTATTTGTCTAAGATTTCTGCAATATCTTTCCTGCTGTTGATGATACTTACTATAGTTTTTAATTTTACAGGCAATATATGGTCATCTTTTTCAACTTTCATAAATCCACTATCTCCAAGAATCCACTTTGAGAACATTAAGTATAGTTTTTATAAAGATTTTCTTGTTTGTGCATTAATTCTACTTCACAAGAAAATATATGCTTTGATTCTTTACTGTGGTCCTGAAACTCTAACCTGCAATACCTATTTTTCAGAATGGTACATTTACCTTGTTCATGTTCCCAGAAGATAACTGAGGGTAGAGACAGGTTCCTTGAGAAATTGCAGGTTTTAGGTGAAATCAGACAAAAATGAAGGCTTACTCATCAGGAATACTTCTCAAAGCTACCAATAAAATAAAATATTTTATCAGAAAACAGCTGTTTATTTCTTCTCTATATATGACTTTTATATTTTTCCAGGATCTCTTCCTCTTATTCCCAAGGAAGTGACTCTGGGCACTTAAGACTTGAAAAATTTCCTTCAATCTAACACCATCATATCTGTATCCATAAGTTACTCTTAGTTATTCAAGTATGACATTGTTGTTCTTTCCACAATAGCAAACAGTTCTTTGCTTTCCTTTGTTTTTGTAATGACATATTAGCAAGATTCGAGGCAAGGAAAGAATAAATGACAGCTACATGTGTCATCAATTCACTTTGAAAATAGGACAAGGATTTAGACATTGCTTAATATTAAATAGTGCTTTCTTTTCATGTATTTACACAGTTAAAAACAAGTATTTAGGCTTCATTTTCTTCAAATATGCCATTCGAAACATTAACTCACTTGGGGGTGAAGCACTATGCTACCCAAAGGCTTAAAAAAGTCTTCCAATCTGGTGTATCAGTTAGGTTTTGCATTGCTGAGACCAAAATACCTGATAAGAACAACTGAGAGGAGGAAAAATTTATTTGGGCTCACAGTTTATAGTTTCAGTCCATGGTCTGCTGGCTCCAAGGCAGAAGCATCATGGAGGTCATGGCCTAGGACAATTGAGCTCATGGCAGCTGAAGTAGAGAGAACAAAAGCGGAAAGAACTGAAATGGATATAGTCTCCATGGCCATGCCTCCAGTGACCTACCTTCCCCAGCCATACCTTACTTGCCTAAAGTTAACACTCAGTGAGCCTATTCAAATTATTAATCCACCAATAAATTTATTCACCGAAGAGGTTAGAGCCCTGATTCAATTACGTCACCTCTGAACATTTCTGCATTACCAACATATAAGCTTTCTGAAGGAACTTACAAATCTCAACCACAGCATATGACATCCATGGGTGACTAAAAATTCCATGGATTTCTTCTTTATGAGCACCTCCCTAAAAATAGGCAGTAGTTTTGTTTTTATATGCAAATATATTGGAAATATTTTAGGAATTCAAATGCATTCAATGGATTCTTGGAAGAGTCCCTGACTTGAGAATCTAATTATTCATAAAGGACTTGGGGAGAAAAATTGATCAAATTATTTTATATGCATGTACAAATATGCCACATTGAAACAAATTATCCTGTTTAATTAACATGCATAAATAAAAAAATCTTACCACTTTTAGAATATTGTTATTTTAATTTTGTCAAAATGACTGAGCCATAAAATAAATTGTTAAGTCCTCATCATTTTTCATGTCCTTCTCTGACTGTTCTTGCCTGCTCACGTGAACACTGCCCTTTACCTCTAACTAGACAGAATTATCCAGTCCATCTTTCACCAGTTCGAGTGAGAAAGATCTCTATATCTCCATGGATGTGTTGCTACTAAACCTGAATAGAAATGTGAAAAGACTGGATTCTGGACAATCCTTTACTTCTCTTCTGGTTGTGAGGTTCACTTACACTGCAATGGTTATTTAAATATGAAGTTTTCCACTACCAATGATCTTTCTGGTCATAAATATAAGAACATTTTTCCTTAAAAACTAAATTTCTCAAGTATTAAAATATCATATAGTGCAGTGTATTACACAAACATCTCACTTCTCTCAACATTTTTATTTTTAACAGGGCAAAGCCGCTTTTTGATAATTTTCCTGAATAGAAACACTTTAATGTTTGTACACAATAAATATATATGTCAAGTATATATAATTCCTACACACAATCATGAAAATATTTGTATAAAGTAAATTTGTAGATTAACATCAAATTTATTGGAAAGGGGTTTTGTAAGAGTCAGCAAATTCTTTAATGGATCCTTGTCACTAAAGAACTTAATTACCACTATTCCTTATTGATATACTTTCAGAATATTGTTAATTTATATATTTATAAATGGCTGAGCAGTACAATAAATTTTAAAGCCTTCCTTTTTTATGCCTTTCTCTGATTCCTGTGCCCTGCTCATATCTCATAGAAAGGGGAAAATAGATCACCCAGACTCATCTGAATATTACAACCAATATGTTTAGAATCTATAGCATTCTCAGAGGAGTAAGCCAGTGGACATGATGGCACATTCTTATAATCCCAGCACTTGGGAGGCTAAGATAGGAGGACTGCAGGTTTGAAGCCAGCCTCAACTACTTTAGTGAAGCCCTCTGAAACTTAGTTAAAAATAGGGTTAGAGGTGTAGTTCGGAGGTAGAATGCCCCTGGGTTCAATCCCCAGTACCACAAAAAAAAAAAAAAAAAAAAAGAGCCAATCAATATTGAAGTAAACATTCAAGCATCTGAATTCTTTTTGTTTAATACTATATTTATTATTGTTATATATTAAAATTATACTACAAAAGTCACTTTGGTTTGGTGTGAAATAAAGATGCCACCTATTTTCTATCAAGAGTGAACTTAAGTTCTTCAATGTTTAATTAAAATATTTGAAATTATTAAATTGCTATTTTAATATTAGTAGTTTATAAACAGTTTTCCTGTATGTTTTTATTTCATCTTTTCTAGAAACAAGTGACATTGACTCAGAAAGCTATCGACATACCCTCAACCACCTGAATTCAGAAAAATCAATTCATCCATTGTGATATTAAAGATGTTTCATTCCGGTGATTTATTTAGCATGATTTCAAATATGCCACTCAAGTAAGTATAGAGATTATTTTATTGAATGTGTACTTGTTTATGTATATTGTAACTGTGTATGTGTGGGGTAAGTAAAGGTGCTTTACTCTAAACAAAACATGCTATTTTGAGGGTGACTGACAATAACTGTTTAACAGTGCTTGGTTTTCAATTGAACTGCTTGGAGAAATTTTTAGAGATAAGAGGAAATAATATGCCTAGCTCACTGAAAAGAGGAATTTACATAAGGAGAACATAATTATCCAAGTAAGACCTTGTTGCTGAAACTTGGGAGGGTTAATGATTATGATGATAATTAAAATGCAGAGGATCTGTAGAGCACTTATTTGTTTTCTGAAGAGCTCAGCATACTTCTTGCATATTCCTCCCATTGATCTCTGTGTGATAGCTATATAACAGACTGTATAAATGCTTTAGAATAATGGAAAGAAATGTGTCCTGTTATAACCATAAGAGTTCATAAGCTTTTGGTGTTTGCCTCACCTGAAAGGCAGGACCTCCTGTGACACTGCTTTTTGAAACATCATTTCTGGCCATCCTCACAAAATTGACTCTGAGGAAAGAGTGCCACCTACTGAATCAAATTTCCCGGGTGCCCTCCAAGGGCTGGGCTTCCAGCTTTAGCATTGTCCTGACATATTTAGCTATAAAAAATAATGGGATTGTGGCACGGAGCATAAAATAATGATATTATCTTTGCTCTCAGAGTCAACCACTGTATTTTAACAATTCAGACGTCACATATATAAATTAGGTATTTTATTCAAGAGCTTTTATCTGTTTTAAAGTGTAATACAAAAAAATTAAGCAAACCTAATTTTTCTCTGCAGTAAATTTCCCAAGCAAATACCTGAATGTCTGTATTGTCAAAGTGACCACAAGGGGGAGCCAGCATGTAACGTCTCATGGGGCAGGAGAGTGGAGGTTGTATAATTCGTTGAACTCAATTTCTGGCTGACAAATCTGGGGAAGATCTAAGCATGCCATTTGGAAATTCTTCAAATCAAGAAAAATCTCAAAATTTTACACTACGCAATTTGATTCCCCCTTTTAATATGTATTAATTCATCTGATGTCATAAAATATATTTTCTGGTCTGACAACTCCTTTTACTCTGTGGACTTCTCTACCTATATACACACATTTTATGTTAACTGCACTGAATAACCTTTAATTGAAAACTTAAATATAAGAATCTTAGGTTTCAAATTTGTCTCTATACTTTAGAACGTTTGATCTAAAATATGTCACTGCTCAAGAGTTGATAATTTATAAATATTTTCTTCTGACTTACAAATTTTAAATGTATAGAAAATGTAAAGATATCAGTTGCAAGTTTAGTTCATTTATTGTGTGAGTTATAAATTAATTCCTTGCAGATATAACCTGCACGTTTTTGCCGTGTTAATACTGTAACTTTGAGTGTTCACACTATACTGAAAAGGAGAGAACACATCTCAATATGTTATCATATTGTAACATACAGCATACATATAATATAAAAGAAAATGACTTAAATATATTGTCTAATGGCAACATTTCATAATTTAAATAAAAAGTAAAAATGCTTAATATTCAGTTTCAAGTACTGCATTGATATAAATTTTAAAATTTTTGTTGTGTAGGAGAGATTGAGTTCTCAAATATTTTTTAAAATTAGAAAACATTTATATCCTGAAATTTAAAAACTATAGTTTATTTGAATAGCTTATTATAATTCATATTTAAGATTAAGGAGAAAGATAGGCTTTAACAATTTTCCTGTTAGTAGTGTGTATTTCTCACTTATTAGAAGGTAAAGCTTTGATTAAAAGTCAGCTAATAAGCTACTAGGCGTGTAAGCATACACCTGTAATCCCAGTACTTGGGGGGCTGAGGCAGAAGGATTGCAAGTTTGAGGCCAGCCTTAGCAACTTAACAAGACTACCTTTCAAAATTAAAATAAAATAAAATGCTGGGGGTGCAGCTCAGAGGTAGAATGCCTCTGGAGGTAATCTCTAGTTAAGAAAAAAAAAGTCAGCAAATGGTTAATGACTGTGTATTAGAGGGGTAAACCACTAATATCTCTGAGAGACAAATAGCCACTAGGAGAAGTAGCAATGAATGCAATACTATCATTCATTAGAGAATTTAATTGTGATATGGAGACTTTGATACTCCTAGTATCTAAATATGTAGCAATTAAATTTATTTTTAAGGTTCTTTATTAACAAATACAAATACCAGATAGTGAAAAAGTGGTAAAAATATTTTTCTGTATTTCTTAACTTGATATCATTAATCTATAACCGTCTATAGCATAAAATCTACTAGGATTTTTTACTGTTTTGTTGCAAGTATGTCATCTCTTTTTAAAAAATCAAGCTGAATATTTTAATTACAGTTTTAAAAAATCATAAGTAAGTACATTATAAACATAAAATCTATGCAGAGAAAAAGGAGATAGAAGATGGTTAAAAGGTAATCAGAAGTAAGATATCAACCGATTCTTTTAAAATAAGTATGAAACAAAGGTACAAATTAATTCTTTGTATACATGCCAGTTTTCAAAAACAAAATTCAGTACGACATATTAAATAAAATGCAAGATATTTGCTATATTTCTCTATTACTTTCCTTTGGCAGATGCCCTGTGGTATTTACTATAAATATGGTAGTTCTTTTTCCATACACTAGGGGGAGATGTGACATAATTACTCCAGAGGGGTTTTGAGCAAATTTATCACTGTGAGGACCTATGGTCATATCACTCCATTTCTTAGACATGGTGCTTCCAATCTCCCTTTCAATTGCATAGCAGCACATCTAATTAAGGCTAATCAATAAGCCACAATACCCTTCCCTGGAATTTTTTTGTTCTTTTGGTTTTGCATTATGGTAAACCTCAAATAAGGATAGTTTGACTTTTCTTGAATTTGACTGTAATGCAAAAAAAGTTTTAAATGTATCATATTAAAAGTAATGTTTAACAAATGAAAATGTAATCACTACTTCACTAGTCTCTATTCAAACTAGCTGTTGCTTGTAAAGCCTCAATTTCCAAGGCTTTGAGAGGTACTAACCCCTAAAGAGGCACAAAGTGGAGTTTTACAAGTCAGTGTTATGGTTATGTACCTACTCAGCAAATTAACCCACATTTTTGCAAAGCTTTCAGACCCCTGTAGCAACAGTATATGCATGGCAAACTACCTGTTTAGAAAAGACAAAGACATTTCAGGATTTGAAGGTCTGGCTGGCTGTGTGCAGAGCTTCTCTTTGAATTTTTAAGCTGTTAGAGTCTCCTAAGGGAGTGGTAAATTTGGATACAAATAAGACCACAAATTCAGACTACAGGTTATCTCACTGAAGCCTCCGGGAAATAAATAGCTCTTTTACCTGAATCTTTAAGCAATTATCCCAACAACCTTCAGAACTTTCTTGTAATTGGTCTGAATTTGATTTTCTTTGAATCCTGAATGATTCATGTTACAGTTTTGTATGTTAGTCATTCACAATTTATAAATGGCAACTTAACTTCAGTATTTATGAATTGCAATCAATAGTCTTAGCAATCCACTCACCTTTTTTTTTTATTTCAATACTTCAATTTTCTTTTTTTTTCTAACTCTTTCCCAGAATGGCTGGATCATGAAGTAATCCAGTTTTCACTTGTAGATGTTTGTGGTAATAGTTTGGGGTTAAAAAAAGAAGAAGAAAAAGAAAAAGAAGAATCTTTGAGATTTCTGATGTTGAGAAAGAGGAAGAATTTGGAGTCAGGGTGTGTGTGTGTGTGTGTGTGTGTGTGTGTGTGTGTAGTGTTACATATAAAACAAGAATCTTAAAAGATTGACTGATGGGCCTTTGTGTTTTCAGTTCTTCTATGATTAGGAGCTTTGACAAATGTGATTATCAATGGCTATTTGGTCTTAAAAAGATAAAATTTGAATTTCCAGTTGGAACTTTAGTAACAAGAAGAGAGGAGAACAAATTACCAAAACTATTGTGTGTTGAGAGCATACAATTACCTTGAACCTGGGTAGAGATGAGAGGAGGGGATGACCCAACGGCAGAACTCTGGGTATCATTCAGCCAGATTTGAGTTTTAACAAGCTACAAAGCTCACGTTAACTAGCAGTGAACCTTTCTCCTTAAAAGAAAGGTTATTTTCCTCTCAGGACACACGGCCTCTCTTTCAACCAGAGTCTGCTTCTCTTCTGAAACACTTTCATAATCAAGTGACTTTCCTTGCCTGGGTGCCTGGGGACAGCTGATTTTTCTCCGAGGATGAAGAAAGTTACATATTGATTGCTGTTGCTCGCGGCGTAGTTTGCTTCAGCAACTGCAGTAGCGGGCTGGCTCTCAAGCACCTCGCATTTACAGGCTCATTGAAATACACATCGCGCCTGGCAGACTCGTTCACACACACGCACACGCACATAGACACACGCCTCCGCACCTCATTCAGATGGGTCCACTTGGAATTAGGAAATCTGCACCTCCCTTGGCATGGGTGTGCGTAAGATGACGGGTGTGTGTGTGTGTGTGTGTGTGTGTGTGTGTGTGTGTGTGTGTGTGTGTTAGGAAGACCGCAGCTACCTTATTCTGCAAAGCATGCCTGCGATTCCAATTCCTCAAGTATATAGAACAATAATAACAAAAATAAATCGCTATCAAACTTTTTTGTTTAATTTTCTTTTCCGGAAGAGGTCTGTGGGGGAGCTTTTCCCTGTAGTTAAAAACCCTGGAGACCCGGCGGCGAAGCCCTGGGCGCCGAAGCAAAGGCGTAGCACTGGCTCGGTAAGCCGCGCTGGTTTCCCTTCTAACTCATCTAATCAATGACTCTAAAGCGCTGGGGCTCTTGGCTCCGCCCCCTCCAGCATCTTCTCCGCCTTCCATTGGGCGTGGGCCGAGAAGGCAGGGTCTTGTTCCGCACGCGGATTGGCTGGCAAGGAATCAGTATCAATGTTTAAGCGGCAGCGTGAGGTGAATAGAGTCAGTCAGCAAGAGACGCTGGGGAGAGAGCTGGGACTGCGAGCCGAGCGGATGCGGCAGCGGCGGAGGGCGGCTGGGGAGACGCTACTCCAACTGTTGAATTGAATTTTCACCTTTCATTTCCTCCGCGGCTGGGCTTGCGGAGATGGATTTATTTGGTTTGAAATTCGCACGTCTTTCTCAGGCTTTGGGGTGATCCTGACGGGCACCAGACTGAAAGAGACCACCCGTGACAGAAAAGGAAGAATAATAATAATAATAATAATAAAATCCCTCCATAACTGACTGCATAATTAGATATGCACACCGATGCTGGACTTTGTGAATAGAGAACATTGGGAGGAAAATCGAACTATGATGCGGGGCTAAGCTGTGAACCATTTCTGGAAACGTGATTTTTTTCTTCTTTTTCTAAGACTGAAAGATTTGGGGGTTCTTCACGCCTAACCAAGAGGAAAGGGGTTTAAAAAAACAATAAATAAAATAAATACACCTAGCAAAGCAGCCGCCTTGTTTTCCAGAGCCTCGGACTCCGGCAGAAAGAGGTAGAGTAAAAGTGCTGCTGGATTCAGCTTTACCTTCCTCCCCCACTCCTTTTTCTTTTTTTTTAATAACAATTTTAATTTTTTATCCCACCCCTCCAAACATGAATCCGTTTTTCTTTCTATAGAGTGAGTCAGAGAAAGCGTTAGGAAGAAGCCGCAACTAACGTCTTGAAGGGAGGACCGGGAGACCAGAGTGAATACGATTCGTTCCGCTGCTTCTGACTCATCCGGCAGATCAGAACACCTGCATTTCTGGATGTGTCATTACTGTACATCGAGGCGCCTTTAGAACCCGAAATAAGGTGTAGACAAGCCTGTGCCTAGCCTCCCCTTGGAGGTAGCTTCTCGGGTGGGCACCCCCGACAGGACCGCAGCTCCTCACCCCCTACCCTCCCCGAGTTGCCCAGAGAGACTGTGTGAGAGCCAGACTGCAGGATGCATCACGCCAAACCTTGATGTGTTTCTTTCATCTAGCCCACTCCTCCTATTAAACAAAAATTTTGTAGAAAAAAAAAAACCACCCGCGCTTTATTCTCTCCAAATATTCACCACTTTTATTCTTCGCCAAGGTTTTCTTTCCTAGATGAAGAGGACTGGGAGACTGGGCCATTGGAAGGAGGTGCTGAATAGAAAGAAAAGAGAGGCACTTGACAGCCCAGCCCTGTGAATGCAGAGACTGTTTCCTTCTAGCGAGAGACAGGGAGAGTGTGTGTGCGAGGACTGGGAGGGTGGCTCCCCCTTCCTTTTTATTTCGCCTCCCCCCCCCCTTCAAATCTGCACGTCCAACCATGAGTTGCCTGTTGATTTCCTTTCGCCTGGGAAGAAAAGAAAACTGGAATTAAACTGCAGGGAAAGAAGTCCTTGCTCCTAGGAAGAGGATGGGATGGTAGCGGCGGCTACTGGCTTCGTGTAAAGACGACGGAGTGTGTGCTACGATCAGAGGCGGAGATATAGCTATATATTTTCCCCTCCCAATAGACTCACACCGCAAATGCTGATCAGGCGGTGGCTCTCTTGATTTCGGGGGAGAGCCTTTTCCGAGGAAGAGAGGGAGGAGCCTGGTAGGGGGAGGAAACTACAAATCGGGACACTAGTTCTTTGCGCTGCATTTCCTCCCCTCCCTTTGGCTGCTCGGAAAGGAGAGGAGAGAGGAGAGAGAGAGAGGGAGAGAGAGAGAGAGGGAGAGAGAGAGGGAGAGAGAGGGGGAGAGAGAGAGGGAGAGAATACGCTTTGCTAAGAGATGCAGTCCGCTGTCGCCGCTGCTTCAGCCAGCAATGCAAGATTAGATCTCTAAATGCAGCAAAACACTGCCTGAAAACAGACCAGCCTGCGCAGCAAGCAGACATTTCACAGTGCGCCGGGGAAGCTTCAAAAATATATCTCTGTGACTCTCTCTTCGTGCTCCTCATTCCCATCAATTTCATCACGGGAGGCGAGTAACAAGTAAGGATTTCACTTTCCGATCTGCCTGGAGACACACCTCCCCGAGCCCTCCCCCACCCGATGTGAAGAGTATTTTGTAGGCTGCCGGCTGGAGTGGATTTGCAGCGCCCTAGCGGGAGCCAGGAAAACCTGCCGATCCTTTAGCTCATTATCATCTCTCTCAGACTCGATTTCTTTCTTATCGCCGGCCTCATCGTTCAAGTTTGAGCTTCCTGAAGTCCAAGCGGGAGAGACAAAGCCCCGGGCTCGCCCTCAGCCGCAGGGAGCCGCCGCCTTGCTCAAAGCCGCTGCAGCTCCGCTGCGCCTCTGCCTCTAGCCCAGTGCGGATGCTGTAGATCAACAGGTTCGGGGAACTTGAGCGGAATAAGGAGAGACCGCCGGGTGCCGCAGCCCGGGTGCGGAGGGAAAGCCAGACCTACAGACTTGGGGCTCGCGTCGCGCGCGCGCGCTCCGCCCGGGCCCCAGGCTGGCGCGCACTCACCGGCTTGCCCCTTCAGTCCCGATGCTTCGGCCCCCACCCCACCGGTCTGGGATGTACCTTTCCATCTGTTGCTGCTTCCTTCTGTGGGCCCCTGCCCTGACGCTCAAAAACCTCAACTACTCAGTGCCAGAGGAACAGGGGGCCGGCACCGTGATCGGCAACATCGGCAAGGATGCTAGACTGCAGCCAGGGCTCCCGCCGGCCGAGCGTGGTGGCGGCGGAGGAGGGCGAGGCAAGTCGGGCAGCTACCGGGTGCTGGAGAACTCGGCTCCGCACCTGCTGGACGTGGACGCCGATAGCGGGCTCCTCTACACCAAACAGCGCATCGACCGTGAGTCCCTGTGCCGCCACAATGCCAAGTGCCAACTGTCCCTCGAGGTGTTCGCCAACGACAAGGAGATCTGCATGATCAAGGTAGAGATCCAGGACATCAACGACAACGCTCCCTCCTTCCCCTCCGACCAGATCGAGATGGACATCTCGGAAAACGCAGCCCCCGGCACTCGCTTCCCGCTTACCAGCGCGCACGACCCGGACGCAGGCGAGAACGGGCTCCGCACCTATCTGCTCACGCGCGATGACCACGGTCTCTTTGCACTGGACGTCAAGTCCCGCGGCGACGGCACCAAGTTCCCGGAGCTGGTCATTCAGAAGGCATTGGACCGCGAACAACAGAACCACCACACGCTTGTGCTGACCGCCCTGGATGGCGGCGAGCCACCGCGCTCCGCCACGGTGCAGATAAACGTAAAGGTGATTGACTCTAACGACAACAGCCCGGTCTTCGAGGCGCCCTCCTACTTGGTGGAACTGCCCGAGAACGCCCCGCTGGGCACCGTGGTCATTGATCTGAACGCCACAGATGCTGACGAAGGTCCCAATGGTGAAGTGCTCTACTCCTTCAGTAGCTACGTGCCCGACCGCGTGCGGGAGCTCTTCTCCATCGACCCGAAGACCGGCCTGATCCGCGTTAAGGGCAACCTGGACTACGAGGAGAACGGGATGCTGGAGATCGACGTGCAGGCCAGAGACCTGGGTCCTAACCCCATCCCCGCCCACTGCAAGGTCACGGTCAAGCTCATCGACCGGAACGACAACGCGCCGTCCATAGGTTTCGTCTCCGTGCGCCAGGGGGCGCTGAGCGAGGCCGCCCCGCCGGGCACTGTCATCGCCCTGGTGCGGGTCACCGACCGGGACTCGGGCAAGAACGGGCAGCTGCAGTGCCGGGTCCTGGGCGGAGGAGGGACTGGCGGCGGCGGCGGCCTGGGCGGGCCCGGGGGTTCCGTCCCCTTCAAGCTGGAGGAGAACTATGATAACTTCTACACGGTGGTAACTGACCGCCCGCTGGACCGAGAGACCCAAGACGAGTACAACGTGACAATCGTGGCGCGGGACGGGGGCTCCCCTCCGCTCAACTCCACTAAGTCCTTTGCAGTCAAGATTCTGGACGAGAACGACAACCCTCCTCGGTTCACCAAAGGGCTCTATGTGCTGCAAGTGCACGAGAACAACATTCCAGGAGAATACCTAGGCTCCGTGCTTGCCCAGGATCCCGACCTGGGTCAAAATGGCACAGTGTCTTACTCCATTCTGCCCTCGCACATCGGCGACGTGTCCATCTACACCTATGTGTCTGTGAACCCCACCAACGGGGCCATCTATGCCCTGCGCTCCTTTAACTACGAGCAAACCAAGGCTTTTGAGTTCAAGGTACTGGCTAAGGACTCGGGGGCGCCCGCACATTTGGAGAGCAACGCCACGGTGAGGGTGACAGTGTTAGACGTGAATGATAACGCTCCGGTGATTGTGCTACCCACGTTGCAAAACGACACTGCTGAGCTGCAGGTCCCACGCAACGCTGGCTTGGGGTACCTGGTAAGCACAGTGCGAGCCTTGGACAGCGACTTTGGCGAGAGCGGACGCCTCACCTATGAGATCGTGGATGGCAACGACGACCACCTGTTTGAGATCGATCCATCCAGTGGGGAGATTCGCACGCTGCACCCCTTCTGGGAGGACGTGACCCCCGTGGTAGAGTTGGTGGTGAAGGTGACAGACCACGGCAAGCCCACCCTGTCCGCTGTGGCCAAGCTCATCATTCGGTCGGTGAGCGGCTCCCTCCCCGAAGGGGTTCCCCGGGTGAACGGCGAACAACACCACTGGGACGTGTCTCTGCCGCTCATTGTGACTCTGAGCACTATCTCCATCATCCTCCTAGCGGCCATGATCACCATCGCCGTCAAGTGCAAACGCGAGAACAAGGAGATCCGCACTTACAACTGCCGCATCGCCGAGTACAGCCACCCGCAGCTGGGCGGGGGCAAGGGCAAGAAGAAGAAGATCAACAAAAACGATATCATGCTGGTGCAGAGCGAGGTGGAGGAGAGGAACGCCATGAACGTCATGAACGTGGTGAGCAGTCCCTCCCTGGCCACCTCCCCCATGTACTTCGACTACCAAACCCGCCTGCCCCTCAGCTCGCCCAGGTCAGAGGTGATGTATCTCAAACCAGCCTCCAACAACCTGACTGTCCCTCAGGGGCACGCAGGCTGCCACACCAGCTTCACCGGACAAGGGACTAATTCGAGCGAGACCCCTGCCACTCGGATGTCCATAATTCAGGTAGGAGACTTTTAGCATAACTGGGACTGAATTCACTTTGTTTCTGGTTTGGGAGCTGTCCTGAAACCTATGGAACAGGACAAGCCACACTGCTAGCAGCAATGAGAGGGGAAATTTTTAAAATGAAAAGTATTTATTTTACACTTTGACACTGTATGTACATCATAGTCTACATATAAATCCTCCCATTGCAAGTAGTATGAAACTACAAGATGTAAAAGTTTTACTTCTGTTGCATTCTTAAAGTTTATTTTATAGATTTAAACATGTTAGCAGTGTCCAATTTTCATAGTTTATTTTGCTTTATTTGTTGGTCTACATTTCTTTTCATACCTACTCTGGGAATCAGAGTAGAAAAATATTCTTTGTTAATTATCTTAAAAAGATTTTAAAAACATTAAAAATGTTTGATGCCAAAATGAAAGAAATTCCTACCCAAATATTAAGTTAACTTTGTGAAGTACAGAATAGCAATCAGAATTCTAAGGTTCCAATCAATTTGAACTAAGTTTCCACTCCTCAAAAAGTCAGTTTGGTATTTTAAAAGTGTTTTAAGGGACAAGAATCATATTTATTTTTCAGCTGAAACTGCAGCCTATCACACTAGTCTAACTTCAACTTTTGAAATGTTGGGTTAAACTCTGAAGTGATTTCAAAAGTTTGAATAATGCAGTCTGAAGATAGTGACCAGTATATAATTATAAAGAGTTTGTATTGGTTTTGTCCTGTGGTTTTCCTTATCTGTTCCTTGGAGTCACTGAGTTATAAATATCTTATACCAGAGGGTCACAGGACCATTTTGTACTATTGAAAATAGAAGAGAATAGTGCACTGTATTCCAGGTTGTATTTAGTTTGCATAGTGTACATTTTTCAATATATCTAAGAGATATTTAAAACATATAGTATAATTCAAAGCTAGTAATATATGACCAAAAATGACATGCATGATGGACCCTGAATCATTAAAAAGGTGGTATACCATGATTACACTCTGTCCAGTCTCTAATTTCTAATATCCACTATTGAGCTGTGTCACAGGAAAAAAAAAAAACAAACTTAATTTTTGCTTATTATAAATGTGTGTTGTTACAAATTACTCTGGTTGAGCAGTGCTTGAAATTCAAAATTGAACTTAACTAAAAGTGACACTTTGGGAGGAAGATTAGTTTGAGGTAAATGAAAAACAATTTGTTCATATTACTATACTTTGCAAAGCAAATAACTTTTAATGAAACTTGACTCAGTAATGTTTTTATTGTTAAAATGGAGTAGTAAAAATTCAAAATCCTATTCTTTCTAGCATACCAAATGTTCCATATGTTAATATTCAGCAAAACATATTTTTCTATATTAGCAGTGTCCTGGTAAAACAAGTCCTTATACTTGACATTACTGAATACTAATATACCGATTATAGTATTAAATCTCCCTTTTTATAATGTTTACTATATATCAGTAGTCATAATTTGGGAGGGAGGGGTCTATGAAACTGAATAAGGAATTCCCAACTTAAAAAAATGTGGTTTTTATGAAAGTCTTTCTGTGACTGTGTAAAATTGGTATTTGTGATAATCAATATCTCTGTAGAAGAGATAAGCTAAAATATGTTTATGTATGCACGTTTATATATAGTCACATATATACATACATATATGTGACAATATATGATTATGTGTGTGTGTGTGTGTGTGTGTGTGTGTGTGTGTGTGTGTGTGCTGGGGATGGAACCCAGGGCCATGCACATACTAGGAAAGCACTTTATTAATGAGCAAACCCCCAGCCCCTAATACATGCATTTATAGATCTGATACATATTTTATAAATACAATGTGTTATATACTTTTCTTATATTTATACTATTGGCAAAACAAAAATGTCACAAAGGGTTAATGCTTGATCCTCCATTTCTACTGCTGTGATTTGAATCCTCATTTAGTTTCCAGTAAAAAATGAAATTGGTGCAGTAGAGTTGTCAGCAAGTCTGATTTCTTGGTCAATCTAATGAGGAATAATTTTGGACTGAAATATCCACAAGGTTTTGAGGGACAGTGATGTCTGTGCAATATTTATAGCCTGCAGTCCTTGAAAAGCTGGTCATTGCTTAAGGATGATGATGATTTTTCTCATTAGCAGTAAAACTTACAGCAAATCTCTCTCCTCTCTCTTTCTCCTTCTTTCTCTCTCTCCACATCTCTCCTCCTCTCTCCTCTTCCTCTCTGTCTCTCACACATGCACACACACTAAACAGAAAACAAAAAACAAAGTATATTGCTATTCTTTATTTCTTTTCTAGAAACTTAACCCATGCCACAAACACACAAAATGTCTTTTTTTTTTTTTTTAAGTGGCTCAATTTTCCATATTCTGCCCTGGAAATAACCTCAGCATAATCTGTAAAAATTAGGCTTTCTTGTTGTTGCTTCTATTGAGATTTTGCAATCCTCTAAAGGATGCTTTAAAATTCCTAATATATTAATTTCATCTTAAATATATCAGGTAAATCTCAATAATTATTATGGAGAACGTAATAAATTGAATATTTACTGTCTTTAGGAAAAACTAGTATGCTGCAAACATGATGTACCAAAGTGTCATGATTAAATTAAAGCATTCAGGTATCACATAAACTTGTCTGAAGTCCATTTATTAGTGTGTGTCTGTATGTAATACAGCTTGAGAAAGAAATGCAGTATTAAACTCATATGTATTTCTGAAGGTAGTTTTAAACCAGAAAATACATTTGGAGTAATAGCTGGTTCATCTTTATTTTCCAGCATTTTATATGCTATTTAGAGGTTGCACAGTATAATTCTACCAATGAATTGAAAAAAAATTAATAATTGTGTTGAAATACCCTGGTACAATGTGGTGATAGGAAATTTGAGGACTTCATGACTTAGAAGGTTTATGTTATAGCTAAAGTTAAGATTTATTTACACATCAAACAATTTTGTGTATTTCACATGTCTAAAACACCAAGGTTGATGTCTGTAGGTTTCTCTTAAGCATAGAATATTTTTACTGAACATGGTTACATAATAATCTTGTAACCTGGTGGAGAAACAGAGGTTTCTGAGAAAATATTTTTCTTTATTTTTTGACCAAATTCCTTGAAAAAATTGAAGTCAGTCTATAAAGTCTTTAAACAATAGACCAGTGGCTTAAACATCCACAGTTCTGTGAATTATAATTAATAATTAAATGTTTTATTTATTTTAAAGCTTTAAAACTGAATTTAAATGATAGAAGGACAGATTCTATAGTAGCTAGGGCAGATAGATTGTTACACAAATTTATATAAAAAACTTTTGTATGGGAGCAATTTCCATGTGAATTATTTCTTGTGATAATATGAAATCTAAAATCAGGTAGAAATTAGTACTAATTCTTCAGAATAGCACCTAACTGTGATTGATCAAGAATTCATTGTTCTGTCTCAGGGTGACTTCTCAACAGGTGTTTTCAATGAAGGCCTCCTTGCAAAGAAGGGAGGAAGTTGGGAACTTCTCACTGATGAGAGGATTTCCAGTTTCATTTGAAGTTCTGCATTTTCTCATTTTTGTGACGCTGCTACCAGCCATTTCAGTATGCTCTCACAGAAGAAAAGGTATCAAGGCAGCAAACTATGATTTACTAAAATAATTTTTAAAAAGAATATATCCTTAGTGTTTTACAAATCAATTGAAAAAGATTCATAGTAGAGTTGACTTTAGAGCCTTTATGCTAGGAAGTTAAATTCTATTGAAATATGTGCATGGCCTTTTCAATAAAAAGGAATTAAGCACATGGTAAATGCCTAGAGCCAATCCAAACATAGAAGAATGAGATTGAAGTATAGAGGACTAAAGTATCATAGTATAAGCAATGAACTCAATATTTCAAAATGAAATGGTAAAAGTAAAGGTCTATCTTTAATAACAACATCATCCACTGCCTTTCTTTATTCTCACTTCTCTAATACAAGAGGTTCTTAACTAGAGAGATTCATCCAGATGAGTTCTCCAAATAATGATCTTTCAAACTTCATACTCTAGTATATTATTGATCTGAGTAGCAAATACACAATGTATGAACACCTTTTTTGTCATTGACAATTTTGCAGATATTATGCTGCAATGATTTTCCAAGAAGGCATCATTTAATTAGTTACTTGCATTAGTTTCCATAGACTACACATAATTTCTGTTAAAAGGGGTTACAGTGGGCTGAGTAGGAAAGGGATGCCCCTTAATGTATGCTTCCAGGAGTATTTTATTGATTTATCTTTTTGCTTAAAGGTCTTGAAAGAATAGAAGTAACTTCTACTTTACAGTAATATAAGTCATTTAATATTTTTATTTTATTATTCATTAAAATAGTATAAGGAATACATTTAATTTAAAATGCAGTCATTAGATATTCAGAGTTTCTTTGGAGAAGAGTATAAATTATTAAAAAATCCCCAAATTATCATTATTTATTGTTACTTTTATTTCTAGTTGCATGTTCATCTATGAAAAATGCAGCTGCAATATACATCTGTGTGCATTTTTTCTATTTCACAATAAGTGAAAACAAAATATCTATTAAGTATGCACCAGAAACCACAGAATCTCATTTCTTAGGTATTAGTTGATAAGTCTTCACAAGGTATTAACTTCTTTACCAATTGGCTTTTCATTTTCAATAAAAATTCCAAAATGCAAGCTAGGTTATCCTTTGAAATTGGAATAAGATTTTTTAAAAATTTTACTTGGGCTGTACAAATAAGTTCTATATACTATTATGAATAAGGCATTTGAAATTTTATTTTTGGCATCATTTTGCTATTTAAGCTGGTATATGATCAAAGAAAGTTAAACCCTAAAATGCTTATCCCAATTATTTGAACATACTTTTTAGTTACAAAAAAAATTTACATTTCCTAAAATAGGTAACAATCATTGACTATTGTGCAAAAAAAATACACTCAAAAAGATCTTTAAGAAAACTTTTACAAAAAAGTCAATTCTATAATATATATTAGCTTCTTTATGATACATAGAAATAGCCTTTGTATATGAGACTAAAAACCACATTCAATATTCTTAAAGTAATCCCAAATATTATGTCTATTAAACTATGAATGAAATTTAAATGTTTAAGAGTAAAAACCTTCAAAATCTTTAGGTAAACATTTAATACTATATCAAAATATAATGTGTACTTTATCATGTTTGGTATCATGTTAGGCTTTAGTTTTAAAATGTTTCACTGTTAGTGCTAATTATGTATATAACGCAACAGAAATATATATTAAGAAAGACATTTTGTTTTTCAAGATCTGCAAAGATCTTGAATGCATTTATCAACAAAGATCTGCATGCATTTATCACAGTAAAAGTTAGCTACGCATATTACAAAACTACTGAAAGCAAAACTTTTTGCCCAAATTAAGTTTGTGTATACATGCATATATCTTTATATTTTCAGTACAATGTATGAAAATACTCAAAAATATTGGCCAATTTTTATATATTTTAAAGAAGTTCTCTTTTTAAGGAGTAATATATACCTGTTATTTAAAAAATACGTTAAACTTGATGATTTTAATGTTAAACTTGATATAATTTTGACATTTTAAATTTTTCAAAATTTGAAACTACATAAAACTGAGCTAATCATCCTAGAGAAGAAGTGTTAATGAACAACTAGTCTTCAAGGGGCAACAGAGTGGAGTTTATGTAGATTAAGAGAAAAGAAGACTGTCCTGTGATTTTCTGATTCTTTGGAGAATGGCAGGACTGCTGAAAACATTGTGAAAATAAATGGTGTGAACCTGATGATGAAAGAACAACAGGAGACAGAAGTCACTGTAATTGGGCTCATGCCAGTTAGGAAGTAAAACTTAACTCCCTGATGCTAAGAAGTCTTGCCATACACTCAATAGTGGGTAAATTCTTACAAATGCACCTGCTAATTATGATATTAGTCATTGCTCTAGAATGTATTCCCCTTAGTGATACTTCTGTTTAATAAATCCCATAGGGCATTATCTAAAAGTCACATTTTAGTACAGCCATTAAGGAAGTGATTTTTTTTTTTTTGTATTAAATTCCTTCAACCGATGCTGGTACAGTTGTTAGGGAAGAACATAAAAGTTCAGTTTGCCTATCATTTTTGAAAACGGTGTGACTTCTGCCACCCACCTCCAAAACACTTTCAAAGTTCATCAGACCTACACTAATCTATTGTCAACCTACTTTAGTAAAGGAGACTTTGACAAGAATTTCCTTCAGTGGCATAGAATATTTTACAGTTAGTCGTAGCTTTCACCACTTGCTTTGACAGTGATGTATTGCTATCCTTCGGTCTCTTGAAATAAATCATCTATAATAAAGGAGTCCTTAATGACATCAACATCTTTTCTATGACTAAGCAGAAGTGTGCTCCTGCTTCCTTGCTATACTGCAGAAGTATAAGTTCAATGTTTTTAAGGTAAAACATTAAAAAAAAAAATCTTGTAACAAAATGCAGATACAAAATTGAGGCTATGTGGGTGGCATCTTTCACTTGTATGCACCAAGTTTTCCCAGTGACAGACTAGAAAATTGGTTTCAGACTGTGTTTGCAAGAATCTATTGCTATACATGTGACACACTTCAGTTTGTCTGTTCTAGTCCTAGTGACATTCTGATTACTGGTATTTGTAGGCCTAGCCCTGGATCTATTCCAGGCAGGGAGTTTATTGGAGTGAAATGGTTCTTATGGTTCATTGAGCATCTAGCAAAACTGTGCTGAATGTGATTGGTGCATTTGCATATATTTATTCAAAAATAAGGTAGTTAAGCAGCATAATTATGGGAAAATGAATCATAACAATAAAGACTATTTAAGTTAACAAGCTTTGTGATCAATGTATAAATACAGGTTGGATAAATGGAACTTTAGATGTAACTAATCTACATAAATAGACTGGTCTGATTAGAGGAATGGAATATATTAAAATAATTTAATAATATTAAAAATGCATTTTATCTCAGTCATTTTGAAATATTTAAATCTTATGTTATCTTATTTTCTTTATATTTTTATTCAATAAAATACCCTAATGAACCATATTTGTGTTGTAAGAAAAATGAGCCAGTAAAAATAAATATAATTTTTAAGCTTCTGTCCGATTTTTAAATATGCCCTGTCTGAAAATTATTTAATATTTTTTAAATTTGTAATATTTGTGATTGATATTTAATTATTGAAATGACCACTTAAATGACAATTTCTTATTTGTCAGCTAAAAGCAGGCTTTGTGAAGTTTAAGAACTAAAGCATTAAAAATCAATTTCAAGTGTCAAAGTTGTACATCCACAATCATTTTATAGATACCTATTATTTTAAGAAGCATTGTTACATGCTTATAAATTATGTTCATAGATGATAACTATATTCTGAAAAGTTCTAATGCCATTTCAATAGCATACATGCTTGAAAATAACAGATTTAAATTACAACATGATTAATTAACTAATGTTACAATGACTATAGTGTTTTAGATACATTTTCTTCAGCCTTTTAAAAATAACTTTTTAAAAACATAACAAGTATTAATCATTAAGTCTTGATAGTATTTATAACTGAATCTTTAATAATTGTATATATAAATAAAATTTCAAGTCCTCCAATAAAATTCAAATTGAAATATATATATATATATTTATATGTATGTAAAATTTTGAGCCTAACTTCCAATAGTGTACTTTTATAAAATGGAAATGCAACAGGTATTTTATTGTAGAAAGAAATTGTTTCAGGGGTTAAGAATTCTTATTGTTATAATTAAATTTTAGAATAAGGATGTCTTAGATAAATTCTTAATTTTATATTTGTAGCCTGATTATTTGCATCAGTTTTGAAAGCCTAACACTATAGTTTTCACCCTTAAGATACAACGTTCTCTTTCTAATCATAATCTTCAACATACTTTTGCTAAAAGGTATTTCATTTGTCACACAACGTATTTTACCAAAGTATACTGAGATTATTTTATGAGTCAACATTTTATATATTTTGCTATTCTTTCAAAACAGCAGAGCAATTTCATTTGCAGATTCGACTTTTTAAAATCAGTTCACTTTCGATTATCATGAAAAGAGTTATCTAACCACATTTGAAAAGTGGGAATACATGCTTTTTATTGATGTCCCCATTTCAGTAGATGAAATGAAACTAAAAAATAAGAATATTTGAGAAATAATATGCTTAAAGTTTTAGTAAAATTTTCTACGAAAAAATGTTTTCATTTCAGTATTTCAGAAAAGAAGGAAATTAGATTTAAAAGGAAATATTTTCTAGCTCAAACATGATAATTGTCTAATGATATATCCTTACATAAATACTAGCAAACAAATTTCTTAACAACTTTAGAAATTGCTTCTTTTGATTTTCATTGTTTTATCACAAAAGCACCCAAACAGTATATCATCTAAATTCTGATGAATTCTATTACAGTGACTTTTGGGGACACAACTTTCTTGCTTTCTATTTTGCTTTTGTAGTTTTGCATCTATTTTGAAATAGTATATTCCAAATCAACTTGCTGTATTAAGAATGAATAAGTGAAGTTATAAATCATGCAAATCAGACACCTAAGTTGTTTATATTTTTATCATTTTTATTATGTTACAATTAAGGGTTACATGGAAACTTACCTTCACATAGTTTCAAGGCAAGACACTTGATCATTTGGTTTATTTTTATTATGGTTTGAAGCTTTACATGACCTTACATTACATTGGTGAATATTTTCTCTTTTTGTTTCAAGCCAATGTCTTATTTCATGTTGTAATCTTGGCTGATTGAATCAGAAATTACTGAATAAAAGATAAGGTTAAAGATATACAATGACTTTTACTTGGTATGGTATGCATAGACTGCTTTATAATTTTAGAAAACAATAGAAAGTTTGGTGCTTCTTCAGGGACCGAAGTGTAGAGTAAAATACTGGATTATTGATTGATACTGAATTATTATGTGCATATATATATACAGGAAATATTTTAATATAAATTTATAGATTAAAGAAAATATCTTTAACCTTGCACTTCTACTGTTGGCAGAAGTATGGGCAGTAATTATTAGCTAAGTTTTCAGGTCCTGACCTTCTTAGGAAAGCTACTATTTATCCCTAGATGATAATAAAGTTGAAATAAGAGAATTATCCTATTAAAAACCCCACTCACAGGAATAGTTAAAGGTTATTGCCAAAAGCTTATTCTTATGATGTGGCCCTGATATAAAATGTGCCAATCCTAACAAATGAAGCAATCTGCCTAAGTGGAGAGAAACTAAAAAAAGATAAGGAATATATTTAAGGAGTCTTTTTTCTTCTGATTTCGAGCAATAGACTTTCCACAATTTTTTATAATCAAGACAATTACATAGTAATTTGGGTTAGAATGCATGCCCAGTTCCCCATCCCCAAACCCAATTTGTTACCACCTGTGGCTATTTCTATTAAAAAAAAGAAACATAATTACTATGAGTCTCAGCAGTCTTAGAGTAAATTTTTGCAATTACAATACCTCCCTTGGGCAGATGTGTGAAAATGGTAGATTAATTCCTGCCAGGATCTTTCTGTTCCTTGCACATTTTTAGGTTTGGTGTCTCCTGCTTATTAGAGAGGCTCTGTTTGCTCTGGTTAAAGGTTATGTCACTGTTTCTACAGTAAATCCCTAGAAATAAAGATCCACAAATCAGTCATTAAATTTTGCCCTAGGCAAAAAGTTGACATATAACATCTCAGAAAAGGAGTAGACGATACTTTCCATTACTGTCTTCTGTGGTCTGGTTAAATTTGAAGCAAATGGCAGTAAGATCATTTGGCAATATTGAGAAAGTGGGACTTCAACTATCAAGTACAAAGTGTGGTAAAATAATCTATACATCAAGAAGAGCTATGAAAGTAATTTTATTCTATGCTCCATCCTAAAACAACTTGAAACCTAAAGATTTAAAAGGAATAAGATACTAAGACTGGAATAAGAAAACAGATTTCACACTGCCTTTCATTCGTTCATTTTATGTTGTAGTGGTGGTGATGTATAAACTACATTCTTAATAAAGATCTAATTATTCTACACACCAAATACTGAATATTAAGTATGAACAGTGTTGAACCTGTGGATAAGTGTTTTTAACTCTCTACTGGTACGATTAAGTTATTTTATGTAAAACAATTCTAGATAGCAGAATATTTGAAGACAAGGGCCACATATATCTTTTTTTTTTTTTTTTTAGTGTTTAATGAGAACCTAGCACAGTATCTGATACATAATAGAAACTTTAAATATGGATGGATTCTTTGTGAGAAAATTAAGACTTCTATATTTAAGTAATTTCCCATGATCATCAATCACATCTATGCTGATACTTGGACCAAGGCCAAAGTCTAATATTGATATATATCTATAGATAAATAGGTAGATGTAGACAGAGATAGATAGATAGATAGATAGATAGATAGATAGATAGATAGATAGATATAGATAGATGCCCCTTGGTAAATAATTTATTTGAAAGTAGTATATTTTGACAATATTTTTGTGTTTGTGTGTTACTGAGGATTGAATGCAGAGGTGTTAGGCCCCTGAGCTATACCCCAGCCCTATTTTGTTATTTTAAAACAGGGTCTCACTCACTGGCCTTGAACCTGAAACTCCCCTGTCTGAACCTCCCAAATACCGGGATTACAGGTATGCACCATGTCTGACTTATTTTCATGATTTTTTGTTCTACTTGCCATCTTTTTAAAACTACATTGAAAATTCCTATATACACATGCTTTTGTATATAGTATGTCAATAGACAATAGTGCTGATTATAGCATATCTTTTTTTCTTTTTTCTAATTCTTTGGTATTATTTATACAGTAATAAAATTAAGCAATTTAGATGTTATATCTATTTGCTAAAGCTTTAAGTCGCCCCTGGATCTAGTAAATCATTAACAATTTAATATGATAATTTTGGCTACATTTTCATCAATTTTAAAATACATATATTTATAGAAATGCTGCATAAAGTATAATACTTCATTTCTATATCATTTTATATAAAATAAAATCATAGCTAAATCATAAACAATTATTTTGAGATTATATCAATTTTTATTTGTTGATAGATAATTTATGATTTAATCACTTTACTACCTACCGTCTGCCATTTGATAATAGGAAAAGAAAATTACATTGGCAATTATCAAATACGTAATAATAATGTCAATTTCCAATATTTTCCCAAATTTCAGAATCTATCTTATATAATGGTAATAAAATTTTCATGCACTTACTGAGGAAACATTATCCATTTCAGTATTGTTATTTCTACAACCTACAGAGTTGTTTAATCCATAATTATATATCAATGAATAAATAACAAAATAATTTTTAAAAGCAATTAGTTGAAACTATTTACTACTTTTAAGCCATTCTGGGAGTTAATTAATATTTGTTTGAATTTCAGATTTTAATTGCAAAATCCATGTCAAATGAGAGGCAGATTTGCTAGAATAAAGCCTTCAAGCAAAATGAGTTTTCAAACAACATTAAAAATTAATTTAGGGCTAGAAATGTAGCTCTGTGGTACAGCATTTTCCTAACATGCACAAGGCCCCTAGATTTGATCCTTGGCACAAGGAAGTAAGGAAGTTAGTTCACTGCCAGAGTAATTAGGCTATAAGAGGAAAAAAAGAACATAGAAATGTAATTTTAAAAGCCAGGCGTGGTGGCACATGCTTGTAATCCCAGCATTTGGGAGGCTGAGACTGGAGGATCTGGGTTCATGGCCAGCCTCAGCTACCTAGTGAGGCACTCCGCAACTTAGTGAGACCCTGTTTCCAAATAAAGAATAAAAAATAGGGCTGGGGGTATAGCTCAGAGGTAGAATGCCCCTGAGTTCAATCCCCAGTACTGCGAAAAATAAAAATAAATAAATAAACTTTTGTGTATTAGTTAAATAAATCTTTCAATTTCTTTTAATCAAGGCTTGAGTATGTATTTCAAAAGTAAAAATGTTGGTTTTCTTTTATATGAAGGCAGTAAAATAAAATTCCTGACACAATCTCCTCCTTTTTTGCTCTTCAGGCAGAAGTGTGCACTAATAAGATACAGTGAAGATAAAATCTTCCATCTGCTACTCCTGAAAAATAGCATATCAATTTTTTTTTCTTTCGTAGTAAACCTCCTTTTTTTTTTTTTTTTTTTTTGCGGTACTAGGGATTGAACTCAGGGGCATTCTACCTCCGAGCTATACCCCCAGCCCTATTTTTTATTCTTTATTTTGAAACCGGGTCTCACTAAGTTGTGCAGTGCCTCACTAGGTAGCTGAGGCTGGCCTCGAACCCGGATCCTCCGGTCTCAGCCTCCCGAATGCTGGGATTACAAGCGTGCGCCACCACGCCTGGCTCAGTAAACCTCCTTTCTATGTTTATGATTATGCAGGTCAGAGTAGGCTAAAGTATGAGTTCATCATATAATGAAAGGAACTTTACAGTTAAATGTACTGAACAAATCTTTTTCCTCCCTCCCTCCCTCCCTCCCTCCCTTCCTTCCTTCCTTCCTTCCTTCCTTCCTTCCTTCCTTCCATCCATCCTTCCTTTCTTTCTTCTTTCTTTTGTGGTGCTGGGGATTGAACCTAGGGGCATTCTAGCTCCAAACTACACCCCCACCCCTATTTTACTTGTATTTTGAAATTAAGTCTTGCTAAGTAGCTGAGGGTCTTGCTAAGTTGCTGAGACTGATCTTGAACCTACAATTTTCCTGTCTCAGCCTCCCAAGTACTGGAATTACAGGCATGCCCTACAACTCCTGACTAACAAATTTCTAATATTATTTTTATTTGAAACTTCTCATTAAGTCACAGTGAATTTTAATTTGGTATTTGTGTTAAATGCTCACTATTTTTACTAGAGAAATCTAATCTCCAAGGAAATATCTGTTATTTAAGGATACAGTTTGCATTTTTGAGGTGCAGTATAGAATTGGTGATAGAAAGGCTATAGGAGTGAAAGAAGGAAACCAGCTCTGGTTCAATATCTCCATGTAATATATATATTTTGAAAATGGAGATATCATTTCACTTGGTTAATTGTAATAAACCTATTATCTTGTTAGAGCATTAAGGTAGAATCAACATGTTGGGAAACAGATAAAAGGTGCATGAAAGCATTTAAAATTCAATCATTAGGTTTCATTGCACTCATCTGCTCCCAGGAAATATAATTAGAAATTTGATTCAATGACCTTTAGCTGCCATTTTTGGACTATCGTTTCAAAATCTGTGTTTTCAAGTTGGACATTTAAGTTAATTTGATAAGAACCATATTAAATGCATTTCTAACCTAATTAGTTTTTTTGAACAAAATTTGAGAAACTAAAATCATGCTTAATGGGCTGGTGTATATCTGACAAAGAGTCAACATAGTCATTTAATCCTGAATCTAGTTAAAATCAACTAATGTTCAACTTCATTAAGGTTTCTATTAACTAGAGTGACTGCTCAAGTTTTTACTGTTATTTGATGCACAAACTCCTACTTCTCATCAATCTTTGGGTCCATATTACACTAAAATTATACTCACGAATCTAATTATGCTAAATTACATACCATGGCAAAAGAAAAAAAAATCAATGCAACTCTTTAGTATTTCAGGTAATTATTCTGAGTTTTGAAATTGTGGGCACCAACCCTTTTGGCCAACATAAGTATGATACTACAAAACATTTCTAGCATATTTCTGATGTATTTACTTAGAAGAGTAAGATATGATAAAATTATGTGCCTAACATAAGAAGTGCATTATGCAAATTGGTTGAGATTTCTTGTCAGCATTTGAGTTCTGCTCTGCTCACTGAAGTTCATGTAAGTTGAAAAAGAGTTATGATTAGACAGGTGTTTCTTCAGCCCCTGAGATCCAATTTCTGAAATATTTATATAATGGCAAGCCAGAGGCACACAGTTTAACCTTATAATCCCATTTCACAGCTTTTCCAAATACTAGAAACTTATTAAGTATGAAGCTGATTATTTTGGCAGCACATCTCCATTAATAGGATTCAGATATTACTTATTTACAAACCAGGGCTGTTAATATAATCTAGTACATTAAATCAACAGGGAAACTGAAACAGGAGAATTCATCCAAGGGCTAATTGACAGGGAAGCTCTTTCTCAAGCTTTTTAATTTGGTTTTTATTGACTCCATAATATCAGAACACACATAGCACAAGTGAATGATGGAGACTCTGCTGCTACCAATTCCGTGTTAAGTGGTTATTGCTCAGATTCCTTGCACTTCCATTGTATCTCAATATAAGCCATATAAGGCCATGTGTTTGCTCTTTACAAATATTCTTTTTAGCATCATCTCAGTTTGCAAAGTTTACTATCATTTGACATTTGGAATTATTTTAAATGCATTCATCTGTGTTTTTTTTAATGAATAGAGGCAATGCAGGGTAATGTAATAATGTGTCATGATTTCCATTATGCTTATTTATTGGCTCTGCAATAATGGAAAGAGAGCGTGTTGTTTTGCTTTCATCTTGAGCTATTTATGCACTATGGTACTGGGCACACTATTTTATATTGGTGTTGTTCTTTTCTCTTAAGAAAAGGGGTACCAGGGTTCTTAAATCAAACTAGACCAGGGAAAGAGTTTCAAACTTTGCCTTTCTTATATTAGGTGTACAGTTTGTACAAATTACTTCACTCTACTTAAATAAACTCATGCACCTTCAGAAAGAAGAAAATCCTATATTTTTCAGGCTATACAGGACAAACTGATTTCCTTATTGAAAAAAAAAAAAGGAAAGAGAAAGCAGGAAAGAGAAAAGAAAAACTCTTTCGTGTTTTCATTTCTTTTAGGGAAAATTGCATATTTCGGTTTTTTTATATCTGTAAAAAGATGTGTCTTATGTACCCATAAGAAGTTGATATGAGAAAAAAAACTATAAAGAAAATTTCTTCAAGCACAGCAAGATGTAAGTATTTGAGATTTTTAGACCTAGGATTCTTATGCAGCTACAGCCATTCTAGAAATGAAGCTACACCACTGACACTCTGTTCCTTTAGACATATGTAGCTTAGATTCAGGCACTGCTAGTCTACTGTATTTAGATTTAACTATTCCATCATCAGACTGGGAATTTGTAGTCAGCCTCCAGGGATGAATTGCCTACATTTTATCTCGTTTGATTTTTTAGCAAGTATTTCTAGTTTCCCAAACAAAAAGACTTTACTCTTGGGGGAAAAAAGTGACAACTATCATAAAATCCTGACATACAAAAATCCATGTTTTTGTTTTGAAATTATGTTTTCCAATGTTGCATTTCTGAGTATTTTATTTTCTAAAAAAAATTACTGTGTTTTCCCCTAATTTTAAAAGGAATCCTTACTAAACCATTTCATCTAAAAATCCATACCTTAGCCATTCATGGTGGCACACACTTGTATTCCCAGTACTTGGGAGGTGGAGATGGAAGGATGGCAGGTTCATGGCCAGCCTCGGCTACTTAGTGAAGCCCTCTGTAACTTAATGGGACCCTGTGTCAAAATAAAGAAAAAAAAATAGGACAAGGTGTGTAGCTCAGTGGTAGAATGCCCCTGGGTTCAATCCCCAGTATTGCAAAAATAAATAAGTAAAAAAATAAAATCCCTACCTAAAATAGCATCTAGTGTATAGAAGAACTCATTAAATAATTGTGCAATGAAAATAGAAAAAGTTGCATTTATAAAGTTTAATTACCTATAATTTACTCAGAAATAGATATTGCTAAGTATTTGTTGTGTAAATCTACAATTTCTTCTCTCCAACTACAAAATCCAGAGGACTCAAGCCTGAACTAATTTAAGACTATTTATATTCTTTCTTTATTCTGTTTAATGTGAACATTAAAATTTTTCAGTGCAGAGATATTAATAGATGTAATATTGATACAGTGTGCCAGTCTTTGCTAAAATAGTTATATATAATATATACCTCAAAATATCATCATAAAATATTGAAGAGAGAGGGTATCTAATCATGTCTAACTATAGGGGTTTTGGAAAAGAGACTCTGTACCTGTTTATGTTTCTATTTCATGCACTGCATATGCAACTAGATTTTTAAGAACAGTTGTATATTCTAAACATAATATATTAAACTGCATTTTACTTAAATTATGTAGTCATAGATATACTTCTATGTCTATAATGTAGTTTTGTATTACCTTAAAATGTTGAAATTCTGGGTCAATCAATGAATATGATTGACTTAAACCAGCTATTCTCTGTAGACAGACTGTTTACATTAAGATTGTATTCCCAAGATTCTTGGTTAAAAAAAAAAATAGCTCATCAGTCCAGGGCAAGTTGTTTCACCATTTATTTATCTGTTTGTTTTCCTGTAAGGTATAGCAATACTTGCTCATCAGGTTTTTATATAGAGATTAAATATGATTATTCATCTAAGGAATAACTTCAATACGAAGTGCTAAATAAAAATATATATTTGATATAATGAATATAGAATAAAATTATATATATAATAAATATTATATATTTATTTATATATAAAACTATTATTGTTGTTAAGAAAAATGACATAAAATATTCTGGAGCACTTAAACTTTAGGGTACTGATATTTAGTCATAGTCTCTATAAGAATGATAGTTCAGTTGACTTAAATTTTACCAGTGAAGAATAGAATTTTATTCCAGAACACTGGTGAATATTAAAAAGTAAATTTGCTGGAGTGTTAATTTATTTTATTACAAATTGCCATTTTGCACTGAGCCAGATATTGTCCTTTTAGTTTTAAATAGAAAAATTTAAAAAGTAACTAATATTTGGTAGAATATATTATAAAAATTGTTTTCCAGATATCTTAAATTTAGATATATTGGCTTCATTGTGAGCATGTGAGCAGACCCACTACTCAGGAGGCTGAGGCAAGAAGATTAAGGGCACCCTATGCAACAAGAACTGTCTGTTTCAAAAAAAAAAGGTCTTCCTTAGGAAATGTACTTTTTTAGCAGAGAGACCTTGTGGGAAGAAAATCTCAACCAAGTAGGAAATGTCTTTACAAAAGCACTGTTGTAAGATGATGAATTTTAGAACTATAGATACAATACATAAGATTGCATATGAATTCATTCATGCTTCTTTTCTCATAAAGAAATTGAAGTACAAAGGTTTTATACCAACAAATATACAGCCGGGTAGGAGCTAATGTTATCTGACTCGAGTTGACTTGCTCCTACACAACTTGAAATCTCCTGATTGGCAAACATTTACCATATTGAGGAATATATACAGAACAAGACCATTGTATAGCGTGGACAATTGCTGCTTTGAAGTACTGTAACTTAGTTTCTAGACTGTAGATCAATTTGGAAGAGGATTCTTTAAGGTTTCCATATATTGAACATCAAAAACTCCCCTTGAACCTATGTACTCCATTGTGCTAACCTAACTGCAAACTGTGACCAGCAATTGTTTTAAGAGGTTCATTAGCTGGGTCTTGTATGGTAGAAATAGTTCCAAATGTTGGATACTCCAGAAACAGCTCAGAATTCTCGTATTTAATCTTAAAACCAGCTTTGATTCTTTTATTCTAATCAAAATTGTCCAATAGACATTGTTTTTATTTGTATTTAATTCAGAACTTAACAAAGCCATTCCAGGGGGTGTGACCTGACATTAGACACTATATAGGGTTCCTTCATTAAGTATGATTAGAATGAGACTAATAAACCTATAAAATACATATGATAATGATAAACAAATAGAATTTAGAATAGAATAGAAAGTGCAAAATGCACAAAAGCTAGGCGAATCATAGAGCATGTAAGAGAGTACTCAGATTTTGAGTCAAAAGAAACTTGTTCATTTTATTTACTTATATTGGAAACTTCAACTAGCTTTTCATGAGTTCCACAGGCCTCAATTACTCTTTCCATTAAAAAAAAATAATGATAATTACAATGATCTAACAGGTGAGGTTGAAAGGAAAGAATAATGTCGGCTAGGTACAGAAGCATTGAATCAAAAGAACATGTCCTGGGTATACATGAGTAATTCAAAGTAAACAAGGCTAAAAAGCAGTGCTGCTGGGAAAGAATAAGTATTCACTCTTATCCTAAGTGTACTCTAGAGGAAATTGTAATATACTCCAGGAAACTTCATGTGTCTAACTGCATTTTGTTTTTAGGTGTTCCCATGGCAGTACTGTTTCTGCAGTTTTCAGTAGTTTGTGATTGAATATAAATACACTACAAATCACCCAACACTGAAATCCACTTAAAAAAATACGAACAGTGTCTCAATCAGGTGCTTTTGAAATGTAGACCTCGTGAAGGAAGTGCATGTCCTACAGAGAAAGAAAATGACTTGCAGTTTTTTCTAAAGCTCTGATCTAATTAAGCATAGTGCATATGTAAAAATTCCTTATAATTTTTTACCTACAGGAGGAGTAGAGTAAAAATTTTAATTACATACTAGGAGCTTACATTTAGTCTTTCTAAGTCAAAAGTCAATAGCTTTTTTTGTTAAGGGCTCGATGATAAATATTTTAAGGTTTGTGGACTATAATAGTCTTTGCTACAACTACTTTATTTGATCATTGAAATACAAATATGTAAGTGAATGGGCATGGCTGAATTCAGATCAGATTTTATTTTCAAAAACAGATACTGGGCCAGGGGCCAAATACTTTTATAAGGCATTACTGACTGAATGTTAACAGTATTTTTTGTGTTTTCTTTTTTTTTAATATGAGAGTAAAAAATCACACCATGTAAATTGTAAACAATTTCTTACAAAATCAAAATGGTTGTTCATAATTTTAAAGCTAGATATGGAAGAATCTAAGCCTACTGTCTCATGAATGTCATTAGGTGTGAGTACTTCTTTGATTAGAGAAGAAAAATTCTTAGAATTAAAGACTTCGAGCAAAGCAAAAACTATAGATTCTTAAATTAGATATTTAGTGACATTCTGATAAGGAGTAGTGATATATCATTTTGTGCTGATGTTTAATTAAAAATATTAACTTTAGTAAAGACTCTTTGCTTTAAGTTCAGATATGAAAGCCTACTTAAAAGATACTATTTTTTATTGAATCGTACAATTTAAATGTGATATTTATTCTTATATTTCAGAGAGAAATGATAAATACTCTAGCAATCTAATATTAATTTGATTAATAATTAACTTTTTACTCAAAGTTTGGAATGCCTTTTCCCTAGCAATACTCATTTCTGAGTATGTCTATTATTACTTAAATATTATGGCTTAAATTTACATTTCCATAATTGTTTTCTCAGGTTACTATTTTGTTTGGAAACCAGAAATCTAAATATAATGGGTTGTTTTGAAATTTAAAATTTTAAGCCTATGATACACGCCTGTAATCTCAGTACATGGGAGACTAAGACAAGAGGATCTCAGGTTAGAACCCAGCCTCAGCAACTTAGAGAGACCCTTAGCAACTTAGCAAGACCTTGTTTCCAAAAAGAAGTAAAATAGGACTGGGGATGTATCTTGGAGGTAGAATGCCCCTGGTATCAATCCCTAGGAGCCCTACCCAAAATTAAAATTTTATATCATGTATGTTTTATAAAGTAAAGTACCTTTGCAGCCTATGCAAAAGTTTGAAGGCTTCAAAATGCCCCAAAGTATTTACTAGTTATTATAAAATATATTGGTTGATTAGCTGGTTGTCCAATTTCTTATTTATAATTATAAGGAATTAATTTATTTATACCCGTGAAGAGGTAGAGGATGAAAAACATTTAGAAAGGTGTTTTATTGTTCATTTCTCCTTGAATTCCCTTTTTTTCCTCTAGGTATTTGGATGCACCTATGAAGGTGATAACTTGAAAGACTGATACAACAGCACACAGACAATTGAATTTAGTATTTATTTTCTTTCATTTGCAAAATGTAACTCATATCTAAGTAATAATTGACTTTACCTTTTCATTGATTACATAGTATTTTGAGGCACAAGACTGGTGAACTGTGTTTATCAAAATCATTGTATTCACAAAGTTTTTAATTTCAGTATTATAAGAGCATGTTGAAATATGTAGTAGACATATTCTCCATTATACATCTGGTTCACCTTTTAAGGTTCTTTTTTTGGGGGGGAGGCTGGAAACCTTGCATAATGATTGACTAAAGGTAATACCTTAAATTGCTTTTGCATTTATAAGGTAAGTGTTTAAAAGTGCCTGTTTTGACAATTTCTATGAGTATAATGATGGTAAGTAATCACACAGTTAAGTCTACTGCATGCATATGAATATTTGATAATGAATGGCCATTATTACCCTTTTTATGTTATTAGTCAAGGAAAAAATCTAGTTATTAGAGTTATATGTAGTGTTCAGTATATTAAAATAATTTAACATGAAAGTATAGAAAGATAAAAGTACAGATTATTTTAAGGCTTTTTTAAGGGTGATAATAGTACTATTTTTGCTTAATATGTAATAATAATTTTAAAAAGCATTTTCAAGTCAAGTTATATTAATTTCCCACCAACTTATTTTAAAAAGATATTAGGATGGCTTATTTTTTTCTCCATTATCTTAAAAACGCAGCATAGCAACTACCTGGTGTTGGCAGTTTCTGGCAAGTGTCATTATTTTTAATAAATGGATATATGATAGGCATCTCTATGAAGGTTACTTAGCTGTAGTTGCTGTTTAAAACAAAATGTGGATAATGTGTTACTCCTCAGGCGATTGAGAATAGTGACTGGTAAACATCAGTAATACTATTTTGTAGATTCTAACTTAAGGCAGTATACTTCAAATCTCCCAGTGTAGAATCAACACAGTGACATCGGAAGCATACATTTTGATTCAGTGCTGTAGTTTCAAAGCATGAAATGAATTAGATTAAAAACTAGTTTGAATCTAAATAATTTAATTGGTAAAAATTTTCTTTTGCTTATTGGCAAGTTCCTTAATATTAATAAAATATGAATTTAAGGAGATGTATTTATCAGAAGTCTCACATTCATAAATATAATAAGTAAAACAATGTCACCAATTTATCTCTCTCCTTTTTCTCTCTTGATCTTCATATACTGAGATGACTAGAAGAAGCTATATCAAGACCTTGAATTTTCATTGGCCACATATGACCTTTGAGTTCTTAGTCCAAGAGGCCCAATTGTAGAGAATCCAGTTTTAGATCATCCTTCCAGTAGGAAAATCCTCTGGAATTCTTAGAAATGGAAGGAACAGGGAAAGAAAAAAGCAGAGAAGAGTTTCCAAGGATGAAAAGTCAGACTAAGATATAGCAAAGGCAGAAAAGAAAAGAACTCTAAACCTCCTCTGCTACCACAACTAGAATAAAAAGTGATGGCAGGGTACTGGACAGGCTGAGATGGAGAGGTAAACTTCTCTGAAGGAGTAAGGGAACTGGGGTGTTTAAGAAAGTACACTCTGATTTATTTTCTGCGACATTTCTTTCCAAATGGCATAACATATACCACTGCCAAAAAGAAAGCACATTTAGCATTCAGTAGCATCTCGGTGACACCAGCAATTCGAGATTCATCAAATGCATAATGGAGATAAGTAGCATTCTTTATTTTGTGTTCTTCTATAGATAACAAATAGCAGTCCTCTTACCTTTTGATTATCTCCATTTTTTAAAAATTATTGTCAGGGATGATTTTCCTTTAGATTTATGAGCTTTATCATTAAATCCTGGTACATAAGTTGTTAAAGTTATCAATGTCCTTTGCAAAATTTTTAACATTTGCAAGAGATTTTAACAGATCACCTTAAAAATAATCTAAGTCATATTCTTGAGAAGTAAACTTAAAATTCTTGTTTATAGGATACAGCTTTTCCTATCCTTTCAGTTTTATTTAAAAGAATATTGGATTTTGCTCAATATCCTAAGAACAGCCCATGTTTTTATTATGCTTTTAGTAACAAAACAAAAATGTCTACTATACTGTACCTATATAGAATGTATTATTTTGAAACCACTGATAAATACAGTTATTGCCATACTTCATGCACTTTAAAAAATTCCAAAGCCATAGGTGCTGTCAGATAACTTTATAAGTGGTGGCTTAAAATGCTCTTGACTACTTCAGCAATGTAGAAAGAACCACACCATATATTCTGTTGAAGGCAAAACTATCAAAAGCAATGTCGGTATAAAAAGGCTTAAAATGAATTATTTGCCTCTTAACACTCCCTTGTGTTTAGTCTGTTGCAAAGAGAATGCTGGTTATCAGTGTGGAAAGCAGTGCCTTTGAATTAAGGGAAAAGTTCAACTTGTTTTGTTTTCAACCCAGTGACATCAATGTATGCAATCAGCCTTATGTCCCCAGCTCAAAGGGATTTTTCAAAATTCCACTCCCCTGGATCTGAACACTTAACAGCTAAATTTAACTGTATCTATTTGATTTAACTTCATATTTAGAGTCACTTACATTTAGACCTACCTCTGTTTAGTTTACTACACATCAACCTCAAATTAGCTTGCGAGGTAAGTTAACTGTTTAATGATGACTTTACTCCCTAGTATATTACAAATTTGTAAAGACAATGTAAACACAAACATACAAAGCTTATACAGATAAGCACAACATAAATGCAATCTTATATGTAATTATTAAGGCAAATGCTTTGGGAGCCAAGTATAAAATGTTGCATCTTTTCTTCCTTAGTATCTCATCTCCTATCAGTCCAATCAAGTAAGATTTTTATTTAAAATAAAGCAGTTTTCATTTTTATAGATTCCATTTGGATTTTTTTTTATTTTCTGTTTTCTCTCCTTAGGGGTTGAGACTAAGGGGAGGCCAGGGAATTATTTAGGGTAGAAAATTTAAGGAGATACTTACTTTCCATGTTCTGCTTTTATATTCTTGAGCATATTTTTAATATTTTTGAATAGATTTTTTAAGATCCTTATTAAAATCTATCATCTCTCTCTCATTTCTAGCACTATTTTTATTGATCAAATTTTCTCCGAGCTATGGGTTATATTTTCTTAGTGCCTTACATGCTATGTAATTCCTGATTGAATCTCAGATATTATATTATAAATTTTATATTGTTGAACATTATAGGTTTTCGTATAACATATGTTCTGAGCTAAATGTGTGTCTATGAATTAAATTTACCCATTGAGCTGAATGGTGGACTCAGTACCACAGGCCTCTGGCTTCTCGTGTGTGTGTGTGTGTGTGTGTGTGTGTGTGTGTGTGTGTGTGTGTTTGAGATATTGACAGTTGTGCCCAGAGGCATTTTACCTCTGAGCTATGCCCCCAGCCCTTTTTATTTTTATTTGAAACAGAGTTTTGCTAAGTTGCTAAGGCTTGCCTTGAACCCGCAATCCTCTTCTCTCAGCCTTCCAAGTACTGAGATTCCAGGTGTGCACCACCACTCCTGGCCCCATAGCCCTCCTCTTTCGCAAAGAAATAGAAAAAATATTCCAGAACTTCAAGGATGCCTGTTTCCAATTCACAGGACCCTATATCCCCACACCAATCATTCTGGAAATACTAGAGTTGCCTGGTATGTCAGAATGTCCCTTTCATATGCAGTTTCTTGATTGTCAGATGACTATAATGAATAACAAAGGTAATCCTGGATAATTAAGCATCAAGGTTATTGTTTATATGCTTAATTATAAGAGTGTGATCTCACTAATCAGTTTAAATTTTACCAACATTTACCTGAATAGTATGTATGATGGTAAAACTGACCATAGAACCCAAATTCCTAATGCTCACATAATGCTTTCTCTCTTCCTTTTGCAGGGATACATTTGAAGACTAGCACTGTGATATTGTTATTAGAATTCATTAGAGATAAAGGGCTATGAGCATAACTGTGGCAGAGTCTTTGCCTTGCATTGTGAGGCCCTGGGTTCAATTCTCAGCACCACAAAAAAACAAACATACAAAAAAGAATTCACTAGAAGTGAGAGTCAAAATGAAGTCTTTATATTTTCCATCCCACAGGTATCTCACTCTATAGATATCCAACAATCGGTTTTAAATTTACCTTGCTTTCATCTGGTTATTATTATTTCATGTTCATTATCCTAATACATGTAGGATTTAAAAATTTAATAAGTGATAATGGGAATTTTGTCATTTAAATGAGAAATTTTCCTACATTATCTCATATAAAAATACAATCACAAATTTTAGGTAGCATTACCAAAATTTTAAATTATTTTCACAAGATTTGGCATTCACAGCACCTCTTAGATGCTGATAATTTTACATTACACATTTTTTGAGTCTTTACAAAGGTATGCTATGAATTTTTTCTAAATGTACAATCAATCTTATGAGATATTTTCTATACTTAAAAAACTTACCCTTTTTGAAGATGAATACCAGCTATCCATGATCTAGCCATGTCTGTTTCTTCCATTTAAAGGGAAGCTACTTCTTTGCAATAAACACAATCCATAATCTTTAAAGCAATTATTTTATGGTAAAGTAAATAAGAGCTGCATACAAGAAAAATAGTATTTTTAAGAAATTAAAATTGGGTCAAATAATTTATCCTTAAGGTAACTGCATTGTAGAGCTGTTAGTTGTTTTAATGGTGTGATCAAATACATCTTTATATCCCAAATCCATTTATATTCTATCCAAATGAATATGAGCTTTCTATATAGGTTTTATTTATTTTTTTATTTATTTTTTTTTTGCGGTACTGGGGATTGAACTCAGGGGCATTCTACCTCCGAGCTACTCCCCCAGCCCGAGTCTCACTAAGTTGCAGAGTGCCTCACTAGGTAGCTGAGGCTGGCCGCGAACCCGGATCCTCCGGTCTCAGCCTCCCGAATGCTGGGATTACAAGCGTGCGCCACCACGCCCGGCTCTATATTGGTTTTAGAAGTTGCTGTGGTATCATTTCAAAAGACAAGTGCAGAAACAATCTTTATTGAGAATATTTAATAGAATAATTTGTAATTTTATTTTCTGTTGGGCAGAAAAATTCTCAGCATATATGAGATGCAGATTGTCATATCAGATGTACTCTGAGTATTGATTATTTTTTAAGTTAACATACAGTAAGATGAATCTTTTGGGGGTGCATAGTTCTATGGATTCTTATATTTGTGTTATTTATAAAACAAGTAGGATCCTAAACAGTTCCGTCAACCTAAACATTTCCTTATGTTCTCTCTAGTCATGCTTTTCATCATCTTTAAG
>PVLC010014472.1:0-39255 GCA_004027655.1 Graphiurus murinus | reverse complement strand
AAAAAAAAAAAAAAAAAAAAAAAAAAAAAAAAAAAAAAAAAAAAAAAAAAAAAAAAAAAAAAAAAGATGCCTTGATATTAATATTGAATCGTTACTATACTATAGGTGTGACAGTGCGGCATTGCCAATGCCTAGAAAATGACAAATTAACAATCTAGATCAGGTTCCTGCTTAATCCTATGGCCTCCTAGTAGAATGAACTAAGTTGTAAATGATTGTTGGAGTCTAAACCAGTTTAGCTAATTGAATATTTATTAGACACACTTCATAAAAGCGAATGGGTAGTTTCTGTAATTTGTGCTAATAATGTATACTAATTAATTAA
Source organism: Graphiurus murinus (assembly GCA_004027655.1). Classification (NCBI taxonomy): domain Eukaryota; kingdom Metazoa; phylum Chordata; class Mammalia; order Rodentia; family Gliridae; genus Graphiurus; species Graphiurus murinus. The sequence continues at coordinate 38,930 of PVLC010014472.1, read as the reverse complement.
CGATTATTATTGTCAATAAAAGAGCCAAACCTTTGTATAAGTTAATTTTCTATGGCTCTTTTAAAAGATAAATGTGGTCAGTTATTTCCATTGATTACTATTGTTTTATATTTTTTTAATTTTGTGTCCTTGTTTCATTGTATTGTTTAGTAGTGGGTTATTTCTTTTTTTTTTTTTTGTGGTACTGGGGATGGAACTCAGGGGCATTCTATCTCCGAGCTATACCCCCAGCCCTATTTTTTATTCTTTATTTTTGAAACCAAGTCTCACTAAGTTGTGGAGTGCCTCACTAGGTAGCTGAGGCTGGCCGCGAACCCGGATCCTCCGGTCTCAGCCTCCCGAATGCTGGGATTACAAGTGTGCGCCACCACGCCCGGCTTAGTAGTGGGTTATTTCTAAACTTTGTTTCTTAATAATAAATTACTCTGATTTAAAAATAACTCAGCATATATACAATTAGTATTCCCTGATGCACTACAACTTGATTTGCTTTTGAATATGCAAAATTTAAGCTTTAGTGTACTTGAGCAATGTTTTTGTGATTTAGAGTTGCTGTGGGATTTCAAAAATTTCAAAAATTTCAAAAATTTTCACTTGGGTGAATTCAAAATCCTCCTCTACCAAGGCATTATCTTGATATATTTCAGTTGAATTACTACTTTTTTTTTTAATAACAAAGATATGATTTAGATGAAATAAATATATGGTCTTTATTGTTAGGAATTATGTAAATCTTATAAGTTAAATCTATGCACAAGTAATTAGGAGACATACTTTACTAAAAGGAGAATAAATTAAAGGAGAATAAATTGTGAGGGAAACAGAAACAGTGCATCTAATTAATTTCAAATATATTATGCAGCCAGAGATAAAGTAGTCAGGCTATACAGCTCCTTTTCTGGGTTAATTGATCTTTTCTAATTTTATACTTACTTTTTAGACTGTTTAGATTGCTTTACAGAAAAAGCAGAAAGAAAATAGAATAAATCAGAATTCATTTAAGGTTTATGAGGGTGAAAAGTAAGTTTTATACTATGACTAAACTTAGGTAACTGAGAAGTTGTTCTAAATTTTAATTGAAATGTAATTACCTAAAATACCATATTTTAATGTAAATTTCTTAAATTATTAGCTAAAACTCTCAATTTGGAAGTATAAAAACCAGGGCAAACAGACTTATATTATTTATAAACAAAGTGATTTTGTGACCCATGAGCAACTTTCCTTTCTCCCTCTTTCATGACAGTATAGTATGCTCTTTATTTTCATTTACTCCAATATCCGTTGTCTATCTATTTATCTATCTATCTATCTATCTACCTACCTACCTATCAAATATCTATCTATCTAAACTATTTTTGGTACTGGAGATTGAATCCAGGAACACCAAGGTACACCCCCAGCCCCTATTTTACTTTTTATTTTGAAACATGGTCTCATGAAGTTCCCAAGGCTGTCCTTGAACCTGTGATTCTTCTGTCTCAGCCTCCCAAATACTAGGATTACAGGCTGTACCACCCTGCCTGGCTTTAATTTATTTTTGTAATTTTCTTGTTGCAATGTGATATTCATTGTACATTTACATGCATATGCACATGGCACTTGGTGTATTTCCCTCCAAATCCCATCCTGCTATCCTCCTCTTCCCTTCCTGTACACGTTAGTGAGATGGGTAATGATATCTTCATAGAGGAACATAATATAATTTGATCTGTTTCCCTCAAGCTTCTTATCACTCCTTTTCCTTTCCATTTTTCTACTAGGTGTTTTTTTTTTTTGTTGTTTTTTTTTTTTTAACCTGAAGTCCCTATATTCCTTTTTTCTCTCTAGCTTCCACATATGAGAGAAAACATGACCTTTGACTTTCTGAGACTGGCTGATCTGACTTAGCTTAATGTTCTCAAGTTCTACCCATTTTACTCAGCCATAAAGAAGAACAAAATTATGTTATCAAAGTTTGGCCCCAAACTGGGTCCTTTTCCAAAACTCTGGGAATTGTGGAACCTGTATCAAGATGGAGTGCTCATTGATCATGAAGGCACATTTATCCTTGGCCAAGAATAGAGCTCACAGATCAGCTTCTCAACCTGCTGTGGTCTGAAAGTGGTAAGCAGCAGGGTAGGAGAAATGAAGGGGAGGAAGGCTAATGAAGGGGAGGGACATTCATGTGCTCTGGGGAGAGGGGATTCTGGCAGCACTTCCTTGCTTTCCTTTCATGGTTCTTTGAGGTGGTCGTGGCTCGTGGTGGTTGTCAGCTGTCATGGTGCACGAGGATATGTGTCATTTAGCATGCAGATGGAATTATGATGAATTTAAAGGTTATCTGGTGGTCACTCTGGCAGCTCTCTTAGATCCAAATCAGTTGGAAGTAAGGACACCTGAAGAGAAACTTCTGGCTTACCAGCATCCTGCCCTCAAAGACAAATAGGATTAGGGCCAGGAGGCAGTTCAATTTGGTCATCTAGGCGGTGCAAGGTTAAGGGCCATAACAACTGATGATCTGCTTTCTTGGCAGTAGTGGGGTCTGTGTGAATTCAGGGCTTCACACATGAGCCTTGAACATGTTAGGCAGATGCTTCACTATGCAGTTGATCTCTCTTTTTTATTTTTATTTTTTTTTAATTTTGAGGCAGGGTCTTGCTAAGTTGCCCAGGCCTGCATTGAGCTTGTGATCCTCATTTTTTTTTTTTTTTTTTTGCGGTACTGGGGATTGAACTCAGGGCATTCTACCTCCGAGCTACGCCCCCAGCCCTATTTTTTATTCTTTATTTTGAAACCGAGTCTCACTAAGTTGCGGAGTGCCTCACTAGGTAGCTGAGGCTGGCGGTGAACCCGGATCCTCCGGTCTCAGCCTCCCGAATGCTGGGATTACAAGCGTGCGCCACCACGCCCGGCTGTGATCCTCATTTTGAAAAAAAATTTTTTTTTCTTTAACTTTACTAACACCACTGTCTCCTAGTCCTATTCTATTTTGTTTTGCTTTTCTCATCTGGGTTTCTCTCAATTTCAATTCTTTTATCTGCTTTTCCTTTAGTTGGCCCTTTAGTTGACCGTAGCATCTGTCTTTTTTTTTTTTTTCAAACTCAAGTGTGTCTCAGCCCTTGAGGACTTAACTTTCCTCTCTGTGCGCCCTTTAGCATGCCGCTCTTGACTGCCAAGGTCTTCTTCATGAGAGTGAGACTCAGTCTTGCTTCAACTGTCATTCAGTAGGACATTAAGAAGGATGAGTTGGAAAACATGTTTTTATTTTTCTGAGTAAGAAATTCTTGGGGTTATGAAAAATTATTGAATAGAATGCCAGAATCTTCCCTGGAAATCCTCTTTTATATTTCCAATCTTTGCTGACAGTATTTTATTTTCCAATTTTTTTATTGGTTTATTATAATCATATATCTTTGTGAGGTACAAGCTAGTAGAAGCATATATGCACACATCTCTCATTTAACCCTTCCCCATTTCCCAACTCATTCCCTCCCTCTCCCTTCTTATGTTCAGTTTAGTGGTTGACTTTGATGTTTGTGAATATATATTACGTGCATTAGGGTGTTTCCCTCCCCACCCCATCACCTTCAGTTAAGCCACTTTCTTTGCTCATCTAAGGTTGGCTGATAGTATTTTATTTTATTTATTTGTATTTTGTGTGGTACTGGGGATTGAACCCAAGGGCATTCTACCTCTAAGCTATACCCCAGCCCTATTTTTTATTCTTTATTTTGAAACAGGGTCTCCCTAAGTTGTGGAGGGCCTCATTAAGCAGCTTAGACTGGCCACAAACCCAGATCCTCCTATCTCATCCTCCTAAGTACTAGGATTACAAGCATGCACCACCACGCCCGGCTGATTGACAGTATTTTAAAGAAGAAAATCAGTACTAAAATCAAGATGTTACTTAAGATGAGAAGGCTTATTAATATCAGAATAAGGCCTCAAATTATTTTTATCATTATTTGATAACTGTTGGTAATGATAAGGGATTATAAAAGCTACATCTTTTGTGTAATATCCTTATTGTCATCAATAATGTACTGTAGCATATGACTTATAAACTGATGAAGTGCTTACTTATAGTACTTATAGTATATAGTTATAGTATAATCAGTTATACGAACAGTGAAAGCTACCACCGTGCTGTACCAATGGTACCTACTTCCATTTTCTCTTTTGTATCCTTCCGGTCACTGCTTAAGCATCAAGAAGGAAAGATCTCTGTTCCTTTCCTTATGATTACATTAAATCCCCTATTGGAGTTGTCTCATTCCATTGCAATCATGCTTTTACACATTTTGACATGACTCTTGGATCAAAATGTAATTTCCTTCTTGGACTGTGAATTCTACGAGGACTTTTGGTGGCATGATACGTGCATGATAGGTGCTCAAGGAATATTTTCAGTTGAATGCACAAGTCAATAATGGAATGAGTTGGTGCTTCATGGTTAAATTGGAGGTTTAGATAAGAAAACCGTAGTTGGTAAAATGGTGTGGAATACTTCCTAACTGATTTACTCTTCTGCCACTACCGCAGAGTGATGAATTCAACATGACTTTTGTGCTTGAAGTGTAAGTCCTACATCTTCCCTCATTTGTTTTCAGGGCTTCCTGAGAATTCTGAAGCATCTATGAATATTATAATTGAAATACCCTTGGATGAACTCCCTCCCAGAAGTTTCTTCATATACCCTTCTCATTCCTTAGCATCTTAGCACCTCTTATTACTGTGATAAGTGACCCTTATTTGAAGCCAGAAATTACACCTGAGAGTTTCATATGCAGCAGAATCTTGGTGGAAATAGGATGATATGATTTTTCGTCCTACAGCCCTGTGGAGTATAGGAATAAGGGCTGTGACCCAATCAAAGAATAATCATTCCTTCATCCTGATGATGTATTCACTTTGCCACTTCTCTGAATGAAATGAAACCCACTGGAAGAATTAAAAAAGAAACAGCCCTTTTTATTTATTTATTTTTATTTTATTTTATTTTATTTTTTGTAGTACTGGGAGGTGGAATCTAGAGGCCTTTTACCTCTAGGCTATACCCCCCAGCCCGATTTTATTTCTTATACGGATACAGGGTCTCACTAAGTTAGTGAGAGTTTCACTACTTGATGAGACTGTTCTTGAACTTGTGATGCACCACATCTAGGTTATTTATATCTATTTTGAAACAAGGTCATGCTAAGTTACTGAGGGTCTCCCTAAGTTGCCTCAAATCTGTGAGTCTCCTGTCCCAGCCTCCCAAGTACTGGTATCACAGGCCTTGCCACTATGTCCAGCTTGGCTGATACATTCTTGGTCGAATCTCACTCATTGGATAAAGTAAAAGTTTCATTAACATGCCAAAGGATGGACACCCTGATTTACAGAACCTGTTGGGAGCAACAGGCCTATAGAACCCAAGACCAATTAGTCATGTCACATATGATTTGTGTCTTTTCACAGTGTAATGAGGCTTATTCAATGCTTGATGGTTAAAGCTCACAGGAACTTATCAAGACAGTCTCTAAGTAAAGTTAAGCTAAGTTCAGATGCTGGGCGGCTGCTTTGCCAAAGCGAATAAGCGACAAATTAGCATCAAACTCTTGACACTAACAAATCTAACAATTTAGGTCAAACAGGTATACTTAGACAAATATACAACTCCTAAAACTTAGAACACTTCAAATACTTAGGACATAATCAGTTACATACAAACAAGCCTGGGAACAGGGATAATGAACCAAGTCCAGGAATGGAAGAGGAGATTGTGAAGTTGGTGTGGGTGCTAATAAGGCTGAAGAATTGCACTGATTCTCAATCAGCAAAAGCGGGGCTGAAGTGAAGTGGATAGATCAGAGTTGTACAAACAGTGGACGTGTCCTGGTGTAAGCAATAGCTCAGCCCACTGTATGTCAGAACATCTGCTGTTTTATAGAGTTCCTGTAGGTATCTGTAGGCGCTCTCAATTGTCCTTGGCAGGCTTAATCAAACTTACCAGACACTTGACATTTCCACAAACATATTGATGACATGTCTGTCAGACTCTGGAAGAGATTTGTGATCCAAGGGTCTGTTATCAATTACAAGAGGCGTGTTGGTCTGAGCCATATGCTGATGTGTCAAAACAAGTTGTTGATGAGTTCCTGAGGTGGCTTATGCCCCTTGCTCTACCCACTGGCTTTATTGAAAATTAGTGAAACACACCAAATTAATCATGTATCCATTTTTAAAAATCCATCTTAGGCATTGCTAAGAAAATTCAGGATTTTAGTCATGTTCACTCAAGGTGAAGAAAATAGATGTTCTTTTTTTTGTGGTACCAGGGATTGGACCCCAGGAGCATTCTACCTCCAAGCTACACCCCCAGCCCTATTTTTTATTCTTTATTTTGCAACAGGGTCTAAGTTGCAGACGGCCTCACTAACTAGCTGAGGCTGTGATCCTCCTGTCTCAGCCTTCCAAGTACTGGGATTACAAGCGTATGCCACCACCTTAGTTGTTCTCAGCTTAGTTGTTCTCTTTGTACCATACTAAGGGCTAGATGTGCCATCAAGGAGTGTCTGGAAAAAGAAATTGCATTGGTGTAAGAGTAAAAAAAAAAAAAAGTTAATATATCTTATCTGTTGTCATTATGCTGCAAAGAGCACGTATTTTTATAATTTTCCTCTTTAAGATCCTGAAGGAGAGAAGAAAGTTTTTCTACTGAGGAAATCATGTTCTATCTAACTATTGATTATTTTGTAGATAATTTCAAGATATTTCATTCTGAGTTGGGAGATAATAACTTTGCACATAAAAACATCTTTCCTAGAGGAAATGGTTTCCAAACGTAAATTTTTATTTGACTTTTCTGTAACTCAGTGAAATTGGACAACAAATTTGGTCAACTACAAGGAAATGAACATGCTGTGATCTTAATTTTCTAAGTAATACTCTAAGGCAAGTATTTAAATCAGTAGAAACTAGAATACATGGTTAGTTTTCTCTTAAGTGTTTGCATTTTTATAGTTTTGTGGTGCTGAGGATTGAAGGCAGGGACAGTCTATCTCTGAACTAGATTCCCAGCCCTATTTTATTTTCTATTTGGAAACAGGGTCTCACTAAGTTGCTAAGACTGGCTTGGAACCTTCAATCCTCCAGTCTCAGTCTTCCGAATACTGGGATTACAGGCCTGTGCTACCACACCCAGCTTGTTTGAATAATATTTGGTCAAGCATAATTTCTTGAAATTGTTTCCCTTCCATGAGTACAATATTAAGTCAGTGTTGTATTGCTAATTCAGCTGTGCTTTCATATATTTCCAGGTCTTTGTCTGGCAAAAGGCTTCTCTCAGGATAATCATTACACTTAGTAATCCTCTCTCTTGAATTTGAAGTGGTTACTAGATAATCCTCCAAGCCACATTCAATATCCATCTGAGGACTCATTAAAACACTTTGATGCTATTGGAGTTTCTGAATTTTTCTATATAGAAGACAATGGAAATTCTCCAGATAGTGAAAATTTCTTACATTGGAATTTTTTATCCATCTTACATTGGTTGAATATACACTTCTACTCTTAAACATGGTTTCCACCTCATTTTTAATGCCACTTGTGAATTTGCATTGCAGATTTTAAATTTTGGTGTTCAGACAGAAGATTTCACAGCCTAAGTCATTGCCCCAGATTTTTAACTTTTTATCTTGGCACTGAGGATTGAACCCAGAATCATTCTGCCTACAAGCTACACCCCCCATCCCCCAGCCATTTTAAAACTTTTTGGTTTTGAAACAGGGTCTGACTAAGTTGCTCAGAATCTCACTAAATTGCTGAGGCGGTCTTCCTCCTGTCTCAGTCTTCCACGTACTGGGATTACAGGCATGTGCCACCATGGCCGGCTTCATTTTTTTCTTAGAATAATAAGATGGAAAATATAATGTATAGTTACAGTTATGTTTAACACTAGGACGCCATTGTAGTAGTGGCAATAGGATGTATGGATGAATTGAGGAGGGTAGAGGATTAGCTGTATTTGTGGATTGGTTGTGTAGGTTATGGATTGAGGTTGTGTGGTAGTGCACATTTGTAATCCCAGTACTTGGGAGGCTGAGACAGGAGGATCTCAGGTTTGCAGCCAGCCTCAGCAACTTAGTGAGGCCCTCTGCAACTTAGTGAGACCCTGTTTCAAAAGAAAAATAAAATGACAGGGGGTGTAGCTCGAAGGTGGAATGCCTCTGGGTTCTACCTAGTGACACACACACACACACACACACACACACACACACACACACACACACACTCATCATTAGTTACAGAGTTTTGAGTAACTATTCTCTAGTTTGTTCCTCATAGAAATAAAAGGAGCATCTTCCAGTCACATCAAAAGGTAACATTTAATGTTAAGGGGGTCTCTTTTAATTTCCCCATGAAAGGACAGTAAGTTAAGCTTTTTAAAAAAGATATACCACCACATATGATTATATAATTGCAACGATTAGGCCCATTTATTGCTTAACAGTAAATAACTTGATGTGTGGTCACTGATAAAGCATGAAAGTAAAATAATCATTTGATGAAATAAATATATTTCTGTTTTAACTGGTCTTGTCTAGAACAATACCGCCTTTAAACTACCAGTCTGAGAAGTGCCAGTCATCTGAGGTGATGCCTTTCGAGGCTTCTCAGTTCCTCATGTGATTTTCAAATGTATTAGTATTATTAGTTTCTTGACTGATTGATTGTGGTACTGAGGATTGAACCCAGGGGCATTCTGCCTCAAGCTACACACCCCTAGCCGTTGTTTAATTTTTTGTTTTTGAAGTGGTCTCACTAGGTATCTGAAAGTCAATCTGTGTTACTGAGGGTGTTATCAAACCTGCTATCCTCCTGTCTCAGCCTCCTAAGTACTAGGATTATGGGCATGCACCACCATGCCTGGCTGTATTTTTAATTTTTAAATTGAATTTTAATTCAAAAATCCCTGATTCATTCAATGCTAAAAACTTAGTAGAGTAGGTCATGTCCTTTCTTCTGACATCTCATTCTTACCTCTGTAAGAACATATATAAAACCCAGCTGGGCGTGGTGGCACACGCTTGTAATCCCAGCATTCGGGAGGCTGAGACTGGAGGATCCAGGTTCCCAGCCAGCCTCAGCTACTTAGTGAGGCCCTCCTCAACTTAGTGAGACCCTGTTTCAAAATAAAGAATAAAAAATAGGGCTGGGGGTATAGCTCGGAGGTAGAATGCCCCTGAGTTCAATCCCCAGTACTGCAAAAAAAAAAAGAAAAAAAAATATATATGTGTATATGTATATAACCCAAAGTCCCATTGCTACTCTTTTAACCACACAATTTCTCTACTCTTTTCAACAAAAGTACTAAAAATCATTGTGTGTATGTGTAGGGGAGGGGGTACTGAGGATTGAACCCTGGGGCGTTCTACCTCTGAGTTACACCTCAGCCCTATTTTATTTTGTCTTTTGTTCATTTGATTGCTTCTTGATTGCTTCCTTTATGCCGAGATCATGGCTATATTAGTTACAAGACTGACTGGTGACCCTGTCCTCATGGAGATTATCATCTAAATGAGACTGGCAGATAGAATAACATTCATATAAATAAGCCAGATAACTGAAAATAAAAGTGAGCTGGACGTGGTAGTGCATGCTTGTAATCCCAGTACTTGGGAGGCTGAGACTGGAGGATCCGGGTTCGTGGCCAGCCTCAGCTACTTAGTGAGGTCCTCCGAAACTTAGTGAGACCCTGTTTCAAAAGAAAGAGTACAAAATAGGACTAGAGGTGTGGTTCGGAGGTAGAATGCCCCTGTGCTCAATCCCCAGTACCGCAAAAAAAAAAAAAAAAGTGATATGAAAGCAGATTATCAGGGTTTGGTAATTATTGTGAAACACTTTCTGATTAAGGAAATAATTTCTTTTTCTTTGCCATTTATAGAATAAATGAGATAGATGAGATAAGTAAGTGAACTGTCCAGGTCTCCCTGGTGATACAGTTTATTCAATGGCAGATTTGTGATATCACTGCCACGGTTTAGTCTTCCTTTAACAAATAATGTGTTGAGTGGCCATTTTGTTTTAGGTCCACAATTGTATTTAATAGGGTCGTGCTAAATTTAGCAAAAGTCACATTTTATCTAAGTCTAAGGTGGGTCTCACTCTCTGGAACAAAACAGTTGAATTCCCTGATCTCAGTGAGTTTCCTGTTTGTTGCTTACTCCTTGATAAAACCCACCTGGGGATAACTGCCTTGAACTCTGCTGCTTTCAGATGAAAAGCTTCTAGCAGAAGACTTTTGGGGGGGGGGGAGTGGGATGTTTAGAATAATTCACCACAGGAACTTGACTTTACATTTATAGACTTGATTGGGTTTGGGAAAGTGAAATAAATAAGTGATCAGAGAGTAAGAGTATGGGATTATTTATGTCTGATGTCTCTGTTTTCTACTGCTATAACAAAATACCCAGGACCAGGATATTTGTAAGAAATAGAACTTCTTTTGGCTCATGGTTTTGCAGGCTGAGAAGTCTGAGAGTATGACACTGCATCGTCTCAGCAGCTGTTTAGCCTTCTGGCTGCATCATAAAGTGGTGGAAGATGTCACAGGGTGAGATAAAGCAAGAATGCTAACTTCAGACTCCCCCTCTTCTTATTTACACAGCTTCCATGGTGGCCCGGTGTTATTACTCCCATCAGGAATTTTTTTTTTTTTTTCACTACACATTCCTCTTTCTTGAGAGAGTCTAAGAAGCAATCCCCTTTCTCCCTACTTTCAGTCCAAGGAATCTATTTGTTATTTATTTATGGTACTGGGGATTGAACCCAGGGGAGTTCTACCTCTGAGCTATACCCCCAGCCATCTATTTTATTTTTATTTTGAAACAGGACCTCGCTAGGTTGCTGAGGTTGGCCTTGAATCTTCCATCCTCCTGTCTCAGCCTCCAAGTCTGAGGCTGAGACAGCCTTGTCTGTTTATTATTTAAAAAAGAAAAAAACCACTTTAAGTAAATAGACTTAAATTTATTAATATTTTGGAAAAAATTAAAACTGATTGCAGTTTTGCTTTCTTATATTGATAGGCAGCAAAGGGGAAACTATAGTCAAGGTAAGATAACACAGAGGGGTTAGACTTGACTGAGATAAGGAAAAGCTTGTTTAGTTTTGCTTTTCAGTTCTCAAGAGTTCTTCCCTGTTCGTATTATGTAGTTTTTTCAGCTTTCCCAGATTTTTGTCTTGAAGTTCAAAGTCTACTAACTGCCCAAGGTTTGTATTTACTGCATCTCTTACATAGCCATCTGTAGGGGTGGAAAGGTGTGATATCATCCCTCTGCATCTAAAGGGTCACAGCTGGCAGGTCTATAAGAAAAGACAGGTTAATAGGAGAAAAGTGCAGCAGATTTATTTAATCAAAGTTTTATGTGACACAGGAGCCTTAAGAAAGGAAGGCTTGGGGGAAACTGTCTCTTTTTGTGTTTAGATTCGATAAAGAATGAACAGCTCTGTAATAGACTGAGGAGGATCCCAGCCAGGCCAGTCTCTCCAGGGTCTTCCTTGCTTCTCAATGTGACATTCTTTCCTTCTCGGTATGCGGCAAGACTTTTCTGGAACTAGGCCTCATGACCTATATTGTCTATTAGACAAGATGGTCTGTTGGAAGATCAGAGTTTCTTTATAGCTAGCTTTTACACAGAAAGACACATTCTGGTTTCTGTGAATTGCTTTGAGGGAGAGAGTCAGGGAACAGGAAGGCAGAAGGTCAGACAGTGACTTGGCTTCCAAGACTGCTTCTGAGCCTTTATAATCTCCTTTTTAATTGCTATATAGTTTTTCTGTGTATGTATTACTTGTTTTTTGTTTTTGGTACCAGGGATTGAACCCAAAGGTGTTCTTCTCTGATCTGCACCCCCAGCCTTTTTTATATTTTATTTTGATATAGGGTCTCACTAAATTGCTAAGGGCCTCCCCAAGTTGCCGAGGCTGGACTTGAACTTGAAATCCCCTTGTCTCAGTTTCCCAAGTACTGGAATTACAAGCATGTGCCATCACTCTTGACTGTAATACTTTTTAATATGATGATGACTACCAAGAGAAGTTCCATATTCAAAGGGTACAAAGGTAGGGTGAACAAGTCCAGAGATCAGCATACAACATGAAGATTATAGTTAAAACAGTGTTCTACTCTCCTTTAATTCAAACTATCAGGGTGCCAAAGTGCTAGACATTGGAGTACTGTTTTTTGAGTCCCAGTATTTCCCTGCCTGAAACTTCTTGGGCTGGTAGATTGTCTTATAAGCCATTGAACCAGTTTCACAGAAAACTGGGTTGGTGTTTTTGTGTCTCAAGCCATTGAACTAGACTCTCAGTCCAAAGAATCAGTTAGTGAACCAGTTAAGAGTTGTGTCTCATTTTAGGAGATAACATTGTAGGTGGACTTCCACCAAAGTCAGGCTTCTGTGGAGTAAGCAATTAGATATTTAAACAAAAGAAAAATAGATAAGTGGCTAGAACAAACTATTGACTCAGTTTTGATTCCAGAGGACAGTCAGTCCAGATTTATTAGATGCGAGGCTTGAAACTTCTTCAGATGGAAAACGGTGGCAACCTCATAGATTGCCCAGGGCTACATCTGGTATCGGGTGTCCCACTGAAATTTAGGCATAGAATTTTTTCATATGTAAGTTTTGTGGTGATTTCTCTGAAGTCTGTATCAAGCTGTCTGGCTTCAGCTTGCAGGGCTCCAGGAAAAGGGCTCTTTTACTTTTAGAGATTTCAAGCCAGGGAGAAGTACTCATAAATAGAAGTATGGAGAGTAATAGTAGAAGACAGTAGAAAAATTCAGAATCCAGTCCAGATTTCAGTAGATAACAAACCCTCAAAAAATGAATTAGAATTCAGTAATAGGTGAACAATAGTTTTTCTTGGAGATATCCCTTTTCTTCCAGACAATCAAAGTAAGATTAATTTACTTACAAAATAAGTTCAATCTCATTGAACTTGGCCTGATCACTTACATAAGTACAGGGAGACAGCTCAGGGCAACAAAAAACTCATATCTTGCTGTGTGTGGTGATGCGGGCTTGTAATTCCAGTACTTGGGAGGCTGAGACAGGAGGATTGCAGGTTTGAGGCCAGTCTCAGCTACTTAGTGAGGTCCTCTGCAACTTAGTAAGAACCTGTTTCAAAATAAAACATAAAATAGGGCTGGGCGTGTGGCTGGGAGGTAGAATGCCCCTGGGTTCAATCCCTAGCGTGGGGGGTAAAAAAAAATTGCAGGGAGACTAGTCATTGACAATTGACTAGTGCAGGCTCCTTTGTGTTGGTTGACTGCAACTTTTTTATTTTTCCTTCCAGTATTGGGAGTTGAAACCAGGGATGCTCTACCACTGAGCTACATCTCCAGACCTTTTTTTTTTTATTTTAAGACAGGGTCTTGCTAAATTGCCAAGGCTGGCCTTGAACCTGGAATACTCCTGACTTAGCTCCCTGAGTCACTGGGTTTATAGGTGTGTGTGTCTGTGCCTTGGTTGGCTGGAACTTTTTATAAGGAATTTCAGATTGGACTTTAAAGAAAAAAAAAAATCTTCTTGAGGCAAGGGAGCCAAATAAAGGACCAGCAAACCTCACCAACAGTTGAGGTTCCAGGATCTTCCAGGAAGTGGCATCCTTTATTGAGCTGTAAGGCAACCATGTGAACAATGTGTTCAAGAAACCAAGCCAGTTTTTCCAAGGGAGGCTTTATTGACTCCATGAAATCAATCTTCGTTCCCTCAGTTTCAGTAAAAAAAGTCTATTAATTCTCCAAATATTAATTGTCCATATTTAAACATGAGTTTTAAGAGAAAGTACCTAACATGTAAAGCAAGATTTAAGGTTTAATTTATTATGCTTTGAATGATGTTTGTTGTTATTTTGAGCAGTATTTAATATTTAATTTGCTTTCTTAAATCACATTGAATCTTTATCTGCAGTTAGAAATTCCCTGGCATGTGCCCTGTGCAGAGAGGTTGTCAAATCTGACTTAGGCTGGAGAGAGTATGGTCTGCTTTATTTAGCCTTTGAGACTTGAAGCACATCAAAGTGCAATCACTCTGATCTGATACTGATCTCTTGTGGCTAGCTCTTGTGTAAGGTGCCCCAATAACTCTCCCTGGAAGCTATAGAGCCCTATCACCAACCTGATGGTCACAAAGACTTAACTTCTTTTTTTTGCAGTACTGGGGGTTGAACTCAGGGGCATTCTACCTCCTAGCTATACGCCCAGCCCTATTTTTTTATTCTGTATTTTGAAACAGGGTCTCACTAAGTTTCAGAGTGCCTCAGTAGGTAGCTGAGGCTGGCCATGAACCCAGATCCTTCGGTCTCAGCCTCCCAAATGCTGGGATTATAAACATGCGCCACCATGCCCAGCAACAAAGGCTTAACTTCTTTCAGGCCATAATCAGAAAATGTTGCTTATTTTTCTAATATCTTTGAAAAATTACCCTGAAAGTTTAATTACGCAGGTGAGCATACGGCCATTTACTTTATTTGAGTTTCTACTCCCTATATTCTCACTTCTAAAGACTTGCAGTAATAATTTAAACATTTCCTTTCTGAAAGTTATTCACTTAATCTGCCCTTCCCTATTTGGTAGTCACTGGCCAACAGTGGCTTATGACACTGAAAATGTGGTTAAGATGTACCTTGAGTAAAATTACATACAGGGTTTGAAAGACTTAGTATAATTAAAACAATTAACTATCTCACTAATTAGGGGAACACCCTAATAAGCATGATGTACTTTCATGAACACATCAAAGTCAATCACTAAACTGACCTTGAGAAGGAGGGAGGGGGAAGTAGTGGGGCGGGACTTGGGGAAGGGTTAAATGAGAAATGTGTGCATTTACCTATACTAGCTTGTACCTAACAAAGATATGTGTTACAATGCACCAATTAAAAAATACATTAAAAAAAAAAAGAAGAAAATGTGTTGGTGGGTGGACATTTGTCTTAACTTTTTTTTTTTTTTTTTTTGCGGTACTGGGGATTGAACTCGGGCATTCTACCTCCGAGCTATACCCCCAGCCCTATTTTTTATTCTTTATTTTGAAACCGAGTTTCACTAAGTTGCGGAGTGCCTCACTTGGTAGCTGAGGCTGGCCTCGAACCCGGATCCTCCGGTCTCAGCCTCCCGAATGCTGGGATTACAAGCTTGCGCCACCAAGCCCAGCTCTTAACATTTTTTAAAGTGTTACTTTATTTCATTATTTGTGGTACTGCGAATGGAACCCAGAGGCATTCTACCTCTGAGCTACACCTCCAGCCCTGTTTTATTTTTTATTTTCAAATAGGGTCTTCATAGTCTCATTACATTGCTAAGACTGGCCTGGAACCTGTGATCCTTCTGTCTCAGCCTCCCAAGTACTTGGATTACAGACATGTACCACCACACCCAACTATAGTTCATTTTTTTTATACTGGGGATTGAAACGAGGGACCTTGAGAATGCCAAACAAATGCCACCATGCTCAGAAACAACAACAACAACAACAACAACAACAACAAAACAACCAAAAGAAAAGCAAAAACATAGAAGTATTTTGTTTTGTTTTTGATGGTACTGAAGATTGAACCAAGGTATATTATACCTCCGAGCTACACCCCCAGCCCTATTTTTTATTGTTTATTTCAAAACAGGGTCTCACTAAGTTGCGGAGGCCCTCACAAAGTAGCTGAGGCTGGCTGTGAACCTGGGATCCTCCTGTCTCATCTTCCCAAGTACTGGGATTACAAGTGTGCACCACCATGCTTGACTAAAAAGAAAATTTTTAAAAGCAAGTACTTGTATTACTTTCAGAAACTGTTTACTGATTAAGTCAGTTGCTTTATTTCATGGCTCGGGAGAATGTGATCTTGGAGGTAAAAGATGAAGTAATAAACATGTTTTTTTTTTTGTCAAACATCTAGGGATATAACATTTGGCTCAGCTGTGAAGGCTTGAGGGGAGATGGGTCACTGACAAAAATCCAAATGAGGATTAGATATATTATTTCAAGACATCAGAGGTGCAAATCATTTGGAAAACTTTGAAAGTTAATAATGTGTCTACCTACATTCTGGAAACTAAAGATAGTAAAATAAGACAAAAATGTATAGATAACTAGAAATTAAATAAGAATAAATGGGTTTAAAAGGAATTGTGGGCTGGCTAAGGCCTTAATTTTTATTGTAAACTGTATGTATCATTTAATTTATTGCTTTTGACTGTGTTTGACATATTGTGTGTGTGTGTGTGTGTGTGTGTGTGTGTGTGTGTGTGTGTGTATGTGTTGCTCAACCACATCAGGCTTGAGGCAGTGTTTTTAAAAATTTAAGAATTATCAAAGTGCATGTAAGTTGCAAATTCCTGTTTTATCTCAGAACAACTTAATGACATTTTCTGCCCGTGATGCCTGGAAATCTGCATTTTCACTTGCTTCCTAGTGGACTCTTGAACATTAAGGCATGAGAACCTCTGAAAGGCATGTCAGAGTACTTTTGGTGAAAATTCTTTGATATATAATTACATGTAAAATATTTTAATAATCAATAAAATGAATGTATACTACAAGTTCACATCACTATAACATACAACTCTAGCCATCCTGGCACAGGGTAGTATCAGGATTTATAAAGTGTTTATCATAGTGCTGATTGGTATCCTATCAAAGTTCTGCTTCCCGATTCTTGAGACGACGCAGCCCTTTCCCTGGTATTTGCAATGGCAGCATTGTAGGCCGCACAGGCCCTGAACAAAAGTCTGGTTTTCCTGGGGTGGTGAGGTCTGCTGTGATCACATCAGAATGGTGTCCTTTGCCTCAGCCAGGTTATATATGTTTCAAGGAAACACCATACATAAATTTTCAATTATGATCTTTTGATGGCAAATTACAGAAAACTTGGCCTCAAACTGGTTTAGATAGGAAGAACATTTATTATTTCCAAAGCAACAATATGCTGCTGCAGTCAGGGCATAAATCAGTGGCTAAGTGGTGTCATCAAGGAGCCTGGTCATGCAGGCTTTGTCCTAAGGCCAACTTCCCTCCTGTTTTCACTTGGACAGTAACCCAGTGACTGCCATTTACAATCCACACTTGGTGTGCTTCCTTGTCCAGTGTATTTGTTTACTTGTTTAATCATTTTATGTGTTTATTGAGGTACTTGGTATCAAACCCAGGACCTCATGCACACTTGATAAACACCATATCACTGATCTACATCCCCGGCCCCTTCTAAATTCAACAGAAAGAGTGAGAAAAATTGTTACCCAAACTGGGAATTCATATCCTTTCTCTTAGACCATTTTGGACTTGGGACTTGGAGTTTGCGGTATCTTTCTGTAAGCTTTGAAAGAGGGAAGGGCGGAGACTTGAAAACAATTAGAATTTGTTTTTCAGGAGTGAAGAAGGCACCTTGTAGTCAAATAACATTGCCCAACATAGAGACATTTTAATACATTTCACTGTCAAGTATAATTGTTAACTTGTAAAAGAAAGTTAATAGGCAATATAGAAATATGATGATGGAATATAATAGTTGGGGGGACTTATGCTGGGCATCGTTCTTGGTTTTTTTTTTTTTTTTTGAGGTACTGGGGATTGAACTCAGGGACATTCTACCTCTGAGCTACACCGCCCAGCCCTATTTTTTCTTCTTTATTTTGAAACAGAGTCTCAATAAGTTGCAGAGAAGCTCACTGGGTAGCTGAGACTGGCCTCGAACCCGGATCTTCTGGTCTCAGCCTTCCAAACGCTGGGATTACAAGCGTGCCACCATGCCCGGCTTGCTGGGCATCATTCTAAAAATTTTTTTGGTGGCACTGTTTATTGAAACCATGGGTGCTCTACCTCCGAGCCACATTCCTAGTCCTATGTTATTTTTTATTTTAAAACAAGGTCCCACTAAGTTGCTCAGAGCCTTGCTAAGTTGTTTAAGCCGGTGGTGAACCTATGATCCTCTTGTCTCAGACTCTCAAGTACTAGGATTATAGGTGTATGCCACCATGCTGAGCTCTAAATAATTTTTTATGCTAAATCATTTAATGCAGCAGTTGGCTAAGTTAAGTACTATTGTTATCCTTCCTTTATGGATTAGGAAACTGGAACATGGATTGCTTGTCTCAGGTTAACATAGGTGGGGAGCAGTAGACAGGGATTTGAACTATGAGCCTGGTTTTGGTATCAACTTTCCTAACTGACACAATGCTGTGGGTGCTTAGTGAGGTTGGTCAGCATAAGCAAGTATGGTCATGACTTCCACGAATCAAGTTTTGGTTAGAATTCTGAGCTTGCTGATGTTAGAACAGCTTTCACAGGTGCTGTATTAGTTTCTAATCGAAATGGAGTGATTACTCAAACCAAAGTACAGAAATCATGCTAATAGTGGTAGGATAGCTTATCATTTTTGTTATTTTGAATTTCTGAAGCCACGCATTCATTTCTCCCCCTTTTATGTTCATCTTATGTGCTTAGCTATTTATCCACTCAATATTTGTGTATCTACTCAGTCTAACTCCCTGAGAAAGCCTGACAGATGAATAAAAGCAACACCTCTGCTTTTAATAATTTCATCGTTCGCTTGAACAGATATGTAAACGCATAGTTTTAATAGAGAATATTAAGTACTGAAAAAGAGGAGTGGAGACTGGCTGAAGAAGGGATTCTGTTGTTGGGAAATTGGGAGAAGTTTGGGGAAGTCTTCAGAGGAAAGAGGCTTTGAAAGATGAAGTTGGAGCCGGGCGTGGTGGCGCACGCTTGTAATTCCAGCATTCCGGAGGCTGAGACCAGAGGATCCATGTTCGCAGCCAGCCTCAGCACTCCGCAACTTAGTGAGACTCGGTTTCAAAATAAAGAATAAAAAATAGGGCTGGGGGTATAGCTCGGAGGTAGAATGCCCCTGAGTTCAATCCCTAGTACCGCAAAAAAAAAAAAAAAAAAAAAAAAAAAGAAAAGAAAAGAAAGAAAGATGAAGTTGGTAGGCCCAACCAGAAGTAAATGAAACATTCCAGGAGGTTTGACCAACAAATGCAAAAAGCTGTGCTGAGGGTGGAAGAACTTGCATCTCTTGCATCTTTTGGGTGCTTTGGTAGGTTCCAAAAAAAAAAAAAAAACAGGATTGAGAGGAAGGTGGTAGGAGTTCAACTTAGGTAAAAGTGCTGAATTTTAAATCTTCATGATCTGCTTGTTTGGGTTTAGGCCAGAGACATGTTTTCAACCTGCAGAATCTTGATACTTACTTTGGATTTGGAGCCCTTATTAAATAATTCAAGAGTCTTGGTATTTATTTATTTATTTTCTTTTTTTTTTTCGGTACTGGGGATTGAACTCAGGGGCATTCTACCTCCGAGCTATACCCCCAGCCCTATTTTTTTAATTTTTATTTTGAAACCGAGTCTCACTAAGTTGCGGAGTGCCTCACTAGGTAGCTGAGGCTGGCCGAGAACCTGGATCCTCCAGTCTCAGCCTCCCAAATGCTGGGATTACAAGCATGCGCCACCACACCCGGCTATTTATTAAAGCAAATTAGGGACCATTAGTCACATTGCAGTGTTTTATGTTAAACTTGTCATTAACAATTCTGGGTGTGTTTCAAAGAGCTAGACTTATTTGAAGAAGACCATTAATAAGTCACTTTATATTCAAAATGAAGACTGAGTTTAAACATGTTTTGAGTGTAGCTTACAAGGAACACATTCTTTTGAAAAGCATTGCAGATATTTACCTTTAAGTCATCGGGTGACCTTACATCAATTTTGTTATAAAATAATGATCGTTATTTGAAATTAGGGCAGGTATATTTTAAATGTGTTATTACTAAATTTTTTCATTATAGTTTGTTTATTAATTTGTTAGTGAAAAATCCCAAGCATATAGAAGAATAATGTATTGAAAAATTCTGCCCTCCTACCACTTCAGCTCTGTTTCTGGAGAGGAAATCACTGTCCCCAAATTGTTGAAGAGAATTTTCAAGCATATTTTTGTACATTCATTATACGTGTATTCTTGAGAAACATAATATTGTTGGACAGTGTGTTTTAATTTTTATGTCAACAATTTTGCCTTGTATATTAATCTTCTTGTAAATTGCATTTTATTAGACTTGAGATTTGTCTAAAACTTTCATGCATATCTAGCTTATTCAGTTTAATTGTGCAAATGAATCAGTTTATATAACCAGTGAGGGTCTGTATATGTCTCCTGGTGCATTTGTGCTAGATTCTCTCTAGCACCCATTTTTAAAATTGAATTGTTTGGTTAAGATACTCTCATTATCAATAATTGCTTTCTAAACTGCACCTACCATTTATTTATATTGCATTTTAAAATGTGTATCAATATTATGTTATATTATATCCTTTTGTAATTTTAGTTTGTCTCATCGATTATTAGTGAGTTTGAGTTTTTTTTTCAGTTTGCTGAAGGTTTATTTCTGTGAGATTGTATATTTTGCATATATTTTAAATCTTTTGTTTAGTACATTTTAGGAATTGTATTCTAGTTAGTTGACTTATAGGATGTAAAACTTCTAATCATTTAATTCTCTTCCTATTTCATTTGTATCTGGAGCTTTTTGATTGTAAAATTTTTGTGAAGGTTAATGTTAGAAACAAGTCTGCTTTACAATAATTTTAATGGTTAAGATCAAGGTCTTCAGAGTTCAAGCTTTTCTTGATTTTGGGTAGTTACTTGATTTTCCTTATTTCTAAACAGGAGTTATAATAGGCTTGAAAATCCATAGGCACAAATCCTCGATAGCTTAGAACTGTATCCACAATAAGTTGTAGTAATAATAATGATAACAGCACCCACAATGTACATTTTTTTCAGATATCTTTGTTTTCAGAGTGCTTTTACTTAAGTAAAACTTAGATTAATCTGAGCATTATGTAATTCAAAAATTTTAGTGTGTTATGATGGTAGCCCACAGGGACTGATTTCTGTAGTTTTTTTCTTTCTTTCTTTCTTTCTTTCTTTCTTTCTTTCTTTCTTTCTTTCTTTCTTTCTTTCTTTCTTTTTTTTTTTTGCGGTATTGTAGATTGAACTCAGGGGTATTCTACCTCCGAGCTATACCCCTAGCCCTATTTTTTATTCTTTATTTTGAAGCAAGGTCTCACTAAGTTGCAGAGTGTCTCACTAGGTAGCTGAGGTTGGCCGCGAACCCGGATCCTCCTGTCTCAGCCTCCCGAATGCTGGGATTACAAGCGTGCGCCACTACACCCAGTGATTTCTGTAGTTTCTGCATGCTGCCATACATATTTTCCTTATGAAACCGCCACTCACGGGTTTCATAATCCACACAAAAATCTATATCTACCTTTATGTTAGATTTGCATATGTTTATGTTGTTCACTAAATCAGTATGTTCTTTGTAAACTGATGGAAAATCTTTTCATACCCATTTCTATGAGTATTTATTGATTTAATAAATCAGGTGCGTGTCAGACTTGCATCAGTGTAAATTATTGTTTTATATAATGTAAACGGAGTTCTTTAGATAGAGTACATAATTCATCATTCAGTTAACATAGATATTAATCAATCAGTCATTTATCTTCCAAGTCCCAACAGGAAAGAAACTTTCTTTGATACACAGGAATTACAGTTGTTGCTCATTTGTGGATTCTTCTAGCGTGCCTAGTACAGTTAACAATTAAATAGACTTGACAACTACCTGGGATGCATAATCTTTTCTCAAAAACAGTACAGCAAATTAGAAAGTTTCATTTATATTCCTTATCATTTGAACTTGCCTTTAAAGTCTGAATATAATTATTTGAAAGATATGGAGGTTTACCCTTTGGATGATAGTCTGTAGTGATGAAAGAGAGGCAGGGAGGGAGGGAGAAAGAGAGAGACAAAGAGAAAGAAATAGAGAAAGAATATGAAGGGACAAGCTGTGCCACTTTCCAGTGAACAGTAAGGGTGTAGAAACCATATCTTTTGGGAGCTGGCTATGTGTTGACTGTTTCTTTGGGATCTGAAGGAATGCTGGTATTATCCTTCTTCTGTTTGCTCTAATCTGCTTGTTACTAATGGGGAGCTATTTGTTCAGGTAAGCACACAGTTATAAAACTAAACAGTACTATATTTAAAACAATCTGCTTATATTTATTTTCATGGATATAAATTTTATATGGCTTATATTGTATGCCTGTTATGAGTGAGATTATATCTTATGTCTCCTTACCTCACAGTGTCTCACATAGCCTTTTACAGTTTTTGCTTCCATCAATAATCAGCATTACAGTACTCTGACTATACTGTTTTACCATAAGTGTATGCTTTTTCTCCCAAAAGTTTTTATTTTGCTTAGAATTAAAAATTGCTTATAAAGCGGAATGTGGTGGCACATGCTTGTAATCCCAGTACTAGGGAGGCTGAGATCATAGGATCTGGGTTCGTGGCTAGCCTCAGCTACTTAGTGAGGCTCTCCGCAACTTAGTGAGACCCTGTTTCAAATGAAGAACAAAAATTAGCGCTGGGGTATAACTCAGATGTAGCATGCTCCTGGGTTCAATCCCCAGTACTGTAAATAATAATAATAATAATAATGATAATAATAATAATAATAATAGCTTATAATTTTTTCCTAACTTTTATTTACACATTTAATTAATTAACTAATTAATTAATTTTGGTGCTAGGGATTCAATCTAGACGCATTCTACCTCCAAGCTACACTCACAGCCTAATTTAAATTATTATTATTTTTTTTTTGTGTGTGTGTGTGGTGCTGGGGATTGAACTCAGGGGCATTCTACCTCCGAGCTACACCCCCAGCCCTATTTTTTATTCTTTATTTTGAAACCGAGTCTCTCTAAGTTGCGGAGTTCCTCACTAAGTAGCTGAGGCTGGCCGCGAACCCGGATCCTCCAGTCTCAGCCTCCCAAATGCTGGGTAAATTCTTATTTTGAAACAGGGTCTCATTAGGTTGCTGAGAGTCTCGCCAAGTTGTCAAGGCTAGCTTTGAACCTTTGATCCTCCTTTCTCAGTCTCCCAAGTACTGAGATTACAAGCATCTGCCACCACGCCTATACATATCTATTAATGTTTATGTCCCAGTAATATCACATTTATCATAGCTCTTATTTTTCTACATGATCAAATACATCAAATAACCTAACTTTCCTTTCCTTTCTTTACCTTACTTTGTGGTACTGAGTATCAAATCCAGAGGGGTGCTACCTCTGAGATACACACCCCCAGCCCTTTTATTTTTTTACTTTGAGACAACATCTTGCTAAATTGCACATGCTGTCCTAATTTCAGGCTCTGGGCCATCAGATGACTTGATGCCTCACTAAGTAGCTGAGACTGGTGAACCTTGGATCTTCCTGTCTCAGCCTCCCAAGTACTGGAATTACAAGCTTGAGTCACCAAGGGTACTTTCTTAGTTCTTATTTTCTTCCACTTACCTCTTTTGTTTTTTTGAAAATGCTTTTCAGAGCACATCTTGTTCTTATTGAGCATTTGTTCTTATTTGCTACATATTTTCTATCTCTATTTATACAAATTTAAATTTCTTCTGCCTATTTATTTATTTATTTATTTACTTATTTATTTATTGTGGCCCAGAATGTGGTCTATTTTGGAGAAGGTTCCATGTGCAGCTGAGAAAAATGTGAATTCTGCTGTAGTTCGGTGAAAGAGTCTATAAGTGTCTAATAGGTCCATTTGGTTTATGGTATTCTTTAGGTCTGAGGAGTCTCTACTGACCTTTTGTTTAGACGAAAGATCTAGAGATGTAAGAGGAGTATTGGAGTCTCCTAGTATTAGTGTATTGCGATCTCTCTGTGTCTTTATATCATACAGAGTTTGTTTTATGAAAGTGGCTGCATCTACATTTGGGGCATAGATGTTAATAGTTGTTATTTCCTCTTGCTGGATTGTCCCTTTTACTAGTAAAAAAATGACCTGCTTTGCTTCTGATAATCTTGGGCTTGAAGTCTAATTTATCTGATATCATGGTTGCTACTCCTGCTTGTCTTCAGGTTCCATTGGCATGGATTACCTTACTCCAGTCCTTCACCTTTAGTTTGTGGGAATCTTTGCTTGTAAGGTGTGTTTCTTGTAGGCAGCATATAGATGGATTCTGGATTTTGATCCATTTTGCAACCTTGTGCCTTTTTATTGGGGAATTGAGACCATTTATATTCAGTGTGATTATTGAGAGATGATTTTTAATTCCTAACATTTTGAGTTTTGACTTCTGTTTTCGGTGGTGTTTATTCTTTGCTTAGTGTTTGCTTCCTGGAAATTATTGTTTCTCTGGTTCTGATGTTTACTCTTTAGTTCTTCTTTGTAGTTAATCTCCTTAAGTAGTTTCTCTAGTGCTGGTTTGGAAGACATAAATTCTTTCAGTTTCTGTTTGTCATGGAAGGTTTTTATATCCCTGTCAATTTTAAGAGAGTGTTTTGCTGGGTAGGAGAATCTTGGCTGCAAGTTATTTTCTTTTAGAGTTTGGAATATGTTACTGTAGCCTCTCTTGGCTTTCATGACTTGATTTGGGAGGTCTGGAGTGATTCTAAATGTCACTTGGCCTTTTACTTTTGTTGCCTTTAAAATTCTCTCCTTGGCCTCTATATTAGTCAACTTGATTACTATGTGACCTGGTGAACCTCTTCTTTGGTCTTATCTTGATGGACTTCTGTATGTTTCCTGTACCTGTGTGTTGACTTCTCTTTCTATGTTTGGAAAATTCTCTGCTATTATTTCTTTGAAGAGATTCTTTATTCCATAAGTTTCAACTTCTAATCCCTCTTCTATGCCTATTATTTTTAGGATAGCTCTCTTAAAATTGGCCCAGATCTCTTCGATGTCCAATTCATACTGTCGTATTTTTTTTTCTAAATTATGTATTATGGATTCATTTTTGGTGTGGTCATCCTCTAAGAGTGATACTCTATTTTCCATGTGATCTGATCTGTTTATAGTTTGTATTGATGCCTTCATTTTGGATATTTCATCTTTCACTTCCTTCAGTGCTTCTCTTTGGTTCCTTTTCAGGTCATCAAATTCTTTGTTTATTTCTTCCTTTATTTCTTTCTAGCTTTCCCTCTTTACTTTCTGGAAATTCTGTATTGTTTCTAGTATTAAAGATCTGAATTGTTCTTCTGGTAATCTCTGCCATTCTTGGTTGGTGAGATCTGTTATTGACGGGTTGTGGTAGCTCATTGTTTCTTTGTTATTTTTCCTTCCCATGGTTCCCTTGTTCTTAAATTTATATCTTTGCTGGTCTTGCAAGTTTTCTTGTCCAATCTCTGCAGTGAGGGTTTAGAGGTGTCTGATGGTATGTACAGGGACAGGTTGTGTTCAGTGATTAACGCTGGGTGAGAGGTCTCAGTAATGAATGCAGGAATAGGGTAAAGAAGAGGGTATGTTCCAGTGGAATAAGAGGTTGAGTGTGTTGAGGTGATATATTGTAAAGATTAGAGATGGTAGATGTCAGGGTATTCTGGTAGTCAATATGGAGTTTTGAGTGTGGTAGTATGAGATGGTCTTGATATGAGACAGGAAAAAAATGAAAAGAGAGGAGGTAAAGTGTTGAGAGGAATATGGGGCGGGGGCGCTTGTAAAAGGGATAAGGAGGAGATTCAACAAGCTAAGCAAGTAATAACAAAGCAGCCAATCCAAACAAACATCAGTAAATCATGGCAATACAAAACGAAAACAGAGTAAAAAACAGATAAAACCTAACAGCAAAAAACAAAAACAAAAAAACCCCAAATCTAAAAACAGCAACCAGCCACTAAAACAAACACCCTGCTAGTTTGTAAGTACTGAGCTTAAGTTTTCGAGTGTGTCTCTGGCTTTTCTATTTGCTCTGTCAGTGCAGGTAGGGAGTTCAGGCTGATGCCTCTCCCGCTGCAAGTTTGTGCCTCTGAGCTCTTCACAGGGCCTGACTGTGTCTCTCTCCCTGCCTTTGCTGATGGCAGGAGTGCAGTCTAAATGCTGGACCTTTTCAGATGCCCTATGTGCACTGGGTTCTTCCACACCACTGTTGCCATCTAAGGGCTAGAAGGGCAGGTTTCTGAGTCTAGCCTTTGTATAGTGGCCCCTGCACCCCAGGGGTGCAATCCAACTTACAGATCCCTGATGCTCGGAATTCCATTGTTGCCTGCTCCACTTCTGGTTGCTGGGGGTGCAAGAGGTCAGTGGAGGTCTGGATAGCTGGGAGGACATTGGCTGGGAGGGGCTGGTGGCAAGATGGCTGCCGCACTGGCTCCCCTGTTCCTCCTGGGCTTTGTTTGGTGGCTCCCATTGCCCCGTTCACTTTTTAGCCCCTCGGCTGCTCTTTCCTTCTGTCAAGAAGCTGTGCTCGTGGCCGTCCTGGTTCAAGCTCTGCGGTGCAGCTGGTCGCAGTTCCAGCTCTGGAGGGGTGCGGTGGGGTCATCCCGTGGGAACTTACTCTGATTGTCCCACTTGTTCTGGTTGCTGTGGCTGGTGTGGGGATCCCCACCTAGGTAGGGTGTGGGGTCCTGAAGGTGCCCTCTCCATGCCTGGTCTGGTCACAGGGTCCGCTGAGGTGTTTGTAGATCCTGGCGTCTAGCTGGTCGCCACAGCTCCAGGTCCCGGCTTCACAGCCTGGCTCTACAGCCCAGTGCCGAGCGCCGCTCCGCCGCACGGCGGTCTCATTTTCTCTCCCTGCTCAGCTTTCTGGGACTTCTTTAGTTGTGGTTCAAATTTCACTTTTTTTTTGTTGTTTTCTTTTTCTTCTGTTAAAAAGCTGTTTTTATGGCAAATTTAATTCGAAATCACAGCGTCTAGGGAAAGTTGTTTCACCCTGCTCACTTAATTGTTTCTGTTTTGCAGGTGTTTCTTTTTACTTGTTTTGGTCTTCCACATTTATTTGGAGGCGCTCCTCAAAGGTGATGTCTCCTTGCCTATTCACTTGTAAGAGTCATGCAGTGGGAAACCTTTTTTAGTAATAGGGCAACCTTCAGGTAGGAGGCCATAGCTGTTCAGACTCTTATTGAATCCAGTAGCCATGAAGTTCAAAGTGTCAATACAGCACCACACCATTGTCGTCTCTGGACGGATCTAGTTTATTCCTTGCACAGAAAATACCAGTGTCAGTAAGCCCCACTCTGTTGTCAAATTTTAGAGAGAAAGATGGATGTGAGACATTGTCTCAAAAGAAAATTAAAAGATAAGGCTGGGGATGTAGCTCAGTGGTAAAGAACTTGCCTAGCATATGTGATGTCTTGGGTTCAGTCACCAGTACAGAGAGAGAGACAGACAGACAGACAGACAGACAGACACACACACCAAAGAACCAAAAGAGCAATATAGACAAAGAGTCAGTCGGTTGGATGGATTGGGTATATTTATAAGTATGTATTTTGGTGTTTGTGAGGCAGGGCTTGGGAGAGAGTAAAAATAAGAAGTAGAATGGTAGCATGTATTTGTCAAATGTGTTTAATGTCCCTTCAAAATTCACAGAAGCTGTATTCAGATATTGGTCAGAAATAAATGGTGGAGAGTGAAAATATGTATTAGTAATTTTTCTGGGGCTAATTATGATGTCTTCTTTTCCTTATATTATTATGCTCCTGAAATCCCCCTTTCTCAGTCATTAAAAGGTGATAGCAGTGCATTATTTATACTGAGTTAATGCTGCTGTTCTCACAGGGAACTCGATTTGCATATCAGGCTCAATCCAAAGTATAAATTGATTTTTTTGGTACTTGTATAGATCTTTTCTTAGATTCCATCTTCCACTGATTTTTATCTGTATTTCGAGGCAATTTATGAGGCTGTGGTTGCTTTCGCCTTAGAACTTTATCACCCTTAGTAATGGAGAAGTACTCACATGCTTCTTATTTATATCCTCTTTATTTAGAAAGAAACCTTTTGGCTTCCATCCAGTAAAGGCCTTTTAAAATGTAGAGAATCAGAGATAAGAATGTGTCCAACACCAGGCAGTACTTGAATCTCACTGAGTTCTGCTAATTCTCATTTCTGGTCTGGTGGAAACACTTTCAGAAAGAAAGATAAGTAACAGCTTGTTTTATATGTGTGTGTGTGTGTGTGCGCGCGCAGGTGTGCTCCTTCACGGTGGGAAATTCTTGGATTTCATTTTCTTTGTCAGTATCAATATCTAAGTCTAACAGAGTTAGCAATGTAACTCTGGTATTGAATTTTGAAAAACAGCAGGACTTTGTTGTCTGTAACCCACATATTTGATTAAAATGATTACATTTTTATTTACTTATTTTTCATACTAGGAATTGAACCCAGGAGCATTCTACTTCCGAAGGACACCCTTACCCTTTTTATTTTTTAATTTTGAAACAGGGTCTCACTAACTTGCTGAGTCTATGTAAGTTGCTGAGGCAGGCCTTGCACCTGCTATTGTCCTATCTCAGCCACTCAAGTAATGGGATCACAGGCATGTACCCCCACACTCAGCTTAAAATTACTATATTTAACAGGTTCTTGTTTGAAGGACTTATTATCTAGTCTTGATGTATCTACTCTATCTTTATATCTATGTATTTAATTGTCTGTATGCAAATATACTTACATATGTGTATACACTCAAGTATATGTTTGAACATTTTCCTAGGCTTAGTATAGATTAGTTTGTTTTTGTTTACCTTTTGGGAAGAGAATTATGGTTAGTGTTCATCTGTAAAACGGTGTGCACAACTATGCTATTATGAACCTTTCTGTCTTCATCCTACCTTTTCGAAGCTTGGTAATTAAGCTGATGGTATAGTCAACTCTTCGGCCATCCTCCCTTTATCAAACATTGTCTTGGGTCATTCCTTCCTACCTCCTTCCATATAAAGAGAGTACCAGTTTGTTTTTTATGGTACTGGGGATTGAACTCATGGTATTGTACCTTAGAGCTACACCCCTGTCCTGTTTTTTTTTTTTTTTTTTTTCCCTTTTCTTTTGAGGTAGGGTCTTGCTAAGTTTTACATGCTGGCCATGAACTGGAGATCTTTTTTCTCTGCTTCCCAAGTAATAGAATTATAGGCATGTGCCATTGTTCCTGGCTGGAGAATCCCAGGTTTGTTCAAGAGCTTACCCTTTGGTGGTGAAAACCAGTGAACCTCTCTCCAGCTCAGGGATACAAATCGGTTAGTTTGATCCAATTATTTGTCTTGTTTCTCTGGCCTCTTCCTTCTTCCCCCAACCTAGTTGATTCAGGCTTCACTATAGGACCAACCTCTGGCCTCTGAGAGGTGAGGAGTTTGCTGTGAGGTTTCTGGGACTGACTCCTATGCTCTTCAGAAGGAAACACACAGAAGTGGGCCTGGAGGCCCACACCTATAATCTCTGTATTTGGAGGGCTAAGCCAGGAGGATTGCAAGTTCAAGCACATATTTGTGGTACTGGGGAGACCCTCTACCAACCCTCTCTCAAAATAAAAATAAATAATAAACAATCAAATAAATAGATGGGTCTGTGTAGCTCAGTGTAGAACCTTCCCTGGGTCCAAAACCCAGTACCACCAAAATAAACAAACAAACAACCCCCCCAAACCCCCAACAAACAAAACAACAACATAAAAAAATAAAAAACAAATGAAGAACCCAAAGGAAAAACAGGACAGATATTTTATGTCTGGAAGTGATGTGGCCCTGTAGCACCCATCTTGTGGGTCTACAATTCTCCTGTGTTCGATACCCAAGCACTAGGATTACCAGCCTGTGCCACCATGCCCAGCTAAGGTCTGTATTTTCAAAGCCAGTTTTTTTTTTCGGTACTGGGAATTGAATTCAGGGGCATTCTACCTCCGAGGTATACCCCCTAGCCCTATTTTTTATTCTTTATTTGGAAACAGGGTCTCACTAAGTTGCGGAATGCCTCACTAGGTTGCTGAGGCTGGCCGCGAACCCGGATCCTCTGGTCTCAGCCTCCCAAATGCTGGGATTACAGGCATGTGCCACCATGCCTGGCTCTAAAGCCAGTTTTTTTTTTTTTTGACAGTTGCAGCTAAAAGCACTGTGGCTCAAACACACCACTGCTTTACCTTTTATTCCTATTTTCCTTGTGATTATTAACACCCGTTAACCCTCATTTTGCTTTTAAACCAGTGGAGTAAGCCATATACCAGGTCATTTGCGTAGCATTATTGTGATAAAATAAACCTTCAGAGAAACACAAATTTGAAGGATTTTCCTGCAAAATTGATTTATCTATATCCTGAAGGACCTTATTACTTCTTCCATCTCTGACAAATATTTATGGTGCAATATGATTTTCTTCTTTATCAACTTAAAGAGGAATATGTTTTATTAATCTTCACTTTATTCAATATGATTTGAAATAGGAATGGCAGAAACTAAATTATGTTATCTCTCAAATAGTAAAAACAGTGTATGCTGACTTTTGCTATTGATTACCATTTTATAGACTTCTCATACACTTTTGTAGTTAGAAAAAGATATTGGTTTTTTTATTTAAAAAACAAACAAACAAATTTGAGGAAAGGGTCTTTTATTTTTCCACAGTGAGTATGCAGTGCTCTGTGAAGCATCTGTAAATAGCAACTTTTTAGAATCTATTCAATTTCATATTGATTTTATGCTAATATTGGGCAATATTATTGTAAGAAATGCACAAAGTAGTAACAATTGTAAAGATTTTTAGGAAAACAACCTAACAAGTTTTTATTTTTATTTTTTGTTTTATGAACCCAGGGGTATTCTATCTCTGAGCTCCCCCCCAGCATATTTTATTTATTTTTGGTCCTGGGGATTGAACCCAAGGGGGTTCTACCATTTGAGATATACCCCGGCCATATTTTATTTTTTTAAATATTGAAACAGGGTCTCACTAAGTTGCTGAGGCTGGCGATGGACCTACAGTCCTCTTGTGTCTCAGTCTCCCAAGTATGGGATTATGAGCGTGTACCACCATGCCCGGCTTTTAATTTTTATTTTAAACAGGGTCTCATGAAGTTGCAGAAGGCCTCACTTAGTTGCTGAGGCTGAGAGTTTTGCTAAGTTGCTGAGGCTGGTCTTGATCCTGTGATCCTCCTGTCTCATCCTCCCAAGTACTGGGATTTCAGTGAGCCACCAAGCTTGGCTCCTTTCAGGTTTTAAAATTAAGGTAGTTCATTGTTTTTTTAGTCATTTGGTAAGTACTGATGAGCAAGGTTTGCAGGTCATCTGTGTAGAGGAAATTCCTTGTCCTCATGGCTCTCACAGATGGAGGATAGAATCAGACAGAAATATAGTAAGCTACAGTGTTACAAGTGACAGTACAGCTCAATGCCAGGAACTATGGGACATATAGAATTGGGGTGAAATACAGATCTGGTAGGGAGAAGAAGAAAGAAATTTTGGTGTAAGTCATATTTAAAATAGGAAAATGGGAGAAACTTAAGGTTTGTTGTTGTTGTTGTTGTTGTGTGTGTGTGTGTGTGTGTTTAGTTCTGTTCCTCTCATGGGGCTTGATGATCATTGTTTGGATTTTTGAAAATTATTTATCATAGTGGCACAAAATTAATGTGATAAACTTAATATAGAAATATATTAATGGTTAAATTTTATCTTATTATTACAATGGTGATTAAGAGTGTGTGGAGGAGAGCCAGACTGCTTGATTTCTCAGCCCATTTCCATCAAATATTGGCTCCCTGATTTGGTTTCAGCAAGCCAATTGTGTTGCGTTTTCTTTCTGCACAGTGGGGGTCACAGCCATCTCAGAGTCGCTTGTGAGGTTTCTCAAGTTAATTCTCTAGAGGACTTGGAAGATTGCTTGCACCGGAGTGCTCAATAGACATTAGTGGCCATTACAAGGATAATCTCATTTAATCTTTCCAGTAATCTGATAAAGTTGTGTGGTAGATGGAATAACTGCCAAGATGTGTGCATCCTAATCCTGTGAATATGTTACTTTGCATGGCTGAAGGGAACCTGCCACTATGATTAAGATTTGGGGATGGGGTAATTGTTCTGGATAAACATGGTGTTCAGTGTGATCACAGGAATCCTCACATAGACTCCAGAGAGTCAGAAAAGGAGATGTGATGAAGGAGGGACTGAGGTGGAGTTAGAGGTTTGAAGATGCTCTGCTGCTGCCTAGGAAGATGGGAGGAGCCATCAGGAGGTCTCTGGGTGGGTTCCAGCTGCTGGCTACCCAGGAAATGGCTTTTTACCAGAACCTCTGGGGGAACAAGGCCCTACTCACACCTTGATTTTATCCTAGTCAAAGCCATTTTGCAATTCTTCCCTCCAGAAGTATAAGAAAATAAATTGATGTCACTTTAATTCTCCAAAAATACAGATAAGTATTTTTCCCATTTTGTAAGGAACTCAGCTGAGGGAGGTTAAGTTACTGCCAGGGGCAGGAGAAATGAGGATGTGGGCAGGATTGTGGAGTGATGGGTGTTAGGATGAAGTAGCTGCCTGGGAGGGGACGTGGCCTTCAGTTCTGTGCAGCCTCTCCCCCAGGCCCTGGTGTTGGCCTCCCCTTGCAGCTTACTGTGTCTGTTCGACCTGAGCCTCCTCAGTGCCTGACCAGGGCAGAGTGTTTCTCCTCTCTTTAACATTGCAGTCTCAAGGGTAGCCTAGTATAGTTTCTCCATTCCCAGAAATCACTGAACATTTTCCTTGCTCTTCTCTTTTCCTTCTGTGGTTCTCCCTTTCTTCCTGTCTTGGTGAATTCTTTCTTCTTCCTTTGCTTTCAACAGGAAACAGTAATCATGCTCAGTCAGCCTCTCTCAGCTGACATGGCATATTAATTTTTAACCCATGGCAGTGCCTCCTCTCCCGTTGGTATCCTCAAAAGGCTGCAGACAGTAACAAATCCAGCCAAGGTCACCACAGTGAAGATGTGTCTCACAAAGTCTTTATGAAAGCACCCATATCACTACCCCCTTTAGTACTGATTCCCTACCACCTCCATGCCAGAGCGGTAGGCAAGGGCTGGGTGTCTTGCCACAATAGATGTAATTAAGTTTCATATGTCCTATGAATTTCTGTGTACTTTTATGAGTTTCCTAGCAGTTTATTCACACTTTCATGAACTCCTTCTTCATGTTTGAAGAGAGAAAGGAAATTGCAGAAAGACCTTTTATAAAAATGTGGTGTTGCCTGGTGTGGTGGGAAATGCTTGTAATCCCAGCACTTGGCAGGTTTGTAGCCAACCCTAGCAACTGAGCGAGGCCATTCAAAACTTAGTGAAACCAACCCTGTTTCTTTTTCTTTCTTCTTCTTCTTCTTCTTCTTCTTCTTCTTCTTCTTCTTCTTCTTCTTCTTCTTCTTTTTTTTTTTGCAGTACTGGGGATGGAAGCCATGGGCATTCTACATCTGAGCTACACCCCCAGCCCTAACTTTTATTCTTTAGTTTTTTGAGACAGGGTCTCACTAAGTTGTGAGAGGGCCTCAGTAAGTAGCTGAGGCTGGCTGTGAACCTGGGATCCTGGTGTCACATCCTCCCAAGTACTGGGATTACAAGGATGCACCACCATGCCTTGCTGAGACCCTGTTTCAAAATAAAAATAAAATAAGGACGCTGGGAGTGTAGCTCAGAGGTAAATTGCCCCTGGGTTTAATCCCTAGTACCACAAAAACAAACAAGGAAATCTTGGAGTTACTACAAATAAATATTGCCAAAATTGATCATTTGATGGAGATTAGATTGACTGATTCATCATAAATTTAAAACACAGAATTTAAAAAAGTTATTTTTAGACTTAAAGGCAATAGTAACAAGAAGGAAGAAATACTAGAGAATATAAAAAACTATTTTAAGTCTTATTTTATGTTACTTTGTATATTGGGGGTTGAACCCAGGAGCATTCTATCTATGATCTATAGCCCCAGCCCTTTTTACTTTTTATTTTATTTTATTTTATTTGCGGTACTGGGATGGAAGCCAAGGACATTCTACCTCAGAGCTACAGCTCCAGCCCTATTTTTTTTTTATTCTTTATTTTGAAACAGGGTCTCACTAAGTTGCAGAGGGCCTCACTAAGCAGCTGAGGCTAGCCTTGAACCTGGATCCTCCAGTTTCAGTCTCCTAAATGCTGGGATTACAAGCGTGCGCCACCACGCCCGGCTATTTTTTTTTATTTTAAAACAGGGTCTCCCTAAGATACTGAGCGTCTCCCTAAGTTGCTGAGGTTGGCCTTGAACCTGGGAGCCTCCTATCTCAGTCTCCTAAGTAATGGGATTATAGAATTGGACCATCTTGTCCTGCTTTCTCTCTTAATTTTGAAACTACAGCAGTGCCTTATGTTTGTCCACTATTGGAATTTATAAATATTAGGTCTTTACAGACAAGTAGTTTCAGAGTTATTCTCATTCTCCTACAGCGTACAAGAATAATTCAAAACTATTTTTACCTGCTCTTGTATTCTACCTATTCATCCTTTATTAGCCAAAGATGAACACTATATTGGAGCCTTATTTTATGCTTGGTTTCCAGCATTCTGTTACTCCATTCCTCTTTGACTCCCATTTTCAAAAAAGTACATCTGAATAAATGGAATCTTCTAGCAAGAATCCTGAATCTATTATGCTTTGTCAGTGTGAGTAGTATTTTCTGAAAATTTAGTTTCACAGTGATCATATTAGACCCTGTGTTTCCGCATGTAGTTTAGAGTTGTTAACCTAGAACTTTGTACAGGGAGAGGAGGCGGCTGACTGGCTCTTCCTTACATTAGAACACAAAGGAAGTCAAATTATAAGGGAAGGTGGCTGAGTTGTGTGACATAGAGCTCCACAAGTGAGACTATTATTATACTATATATGTATGATAGTTCTGATTGTGAAAGAACAAAATTGTAACAAATTGAGTTTAATGATCTAATTATCTTTTATTAGTGATTCATGAATTGAACAGTTTCCTATATAAGAAATAGAAAGGTACTCTGCTAAGTTAAGCTGAGCTAAGCAAAGGGGGCTGTCTTTAGAGGCAGGAAAGGACCAAATTGGGAATAAAAAATGGATTGGTCCTTTAAGAGTTAAAGTTGAGGTTTTTCTAGGGTTAAAGAAAAGAGGACTTTTTTTTTTTGGATACTGGGGATTGAAATCTACCTCTGAGCAACACCTGTAGCCCTATATTATTTCTTATTTTGAAACAAGAAAATTACTAAGTTGCTGAGGGTCTCGTTAAATTGCTGAGGCTAGCCTTGGACCTATATGATACTCCTGTCTCAGACTCCCAAGTACTGGGATTACAGGTACACTACACCTGGCTCAGAGGGGACTTCTTTATCATGCTGACTCAGGTAGACTAGGCCCCTTTTTCTTGGTGCTAAACGCTTCTGTTTTTTTCTTTTTAGTTGACTCTTTCTAAATATTCATTTTGGTTACCCTGGTACCTAGCCTGAGTGACTTCATTCTCGCTTGGTTTGTAGGGCCTAGTGGAGGAGCTGAGTCCAAAGGAATGGCCTCTTGTAAATTTTATTTAACATGACAATCCTTATGTCAATACAGTGAATATATATATATATATATATATATATTATATTTTTTTCTTGTTCATTGAAGCATTTGATGGTTAAATGAGGATTGTATAGCAAGGAGATTCTCATAGGAATTTGGTAAATGATTTAAGTTCTTGTTAACAGTAATTGTAAACTGATTAAATAGCCACACTCTAAATTTATTTTATATTTATCCTACTAATATATTGAACAAATATGGGTTGTGCACCTAGTACGTGTTAGCTGTTGTTCTCAAGGTTATGTTAACAACAGTGAACAAAGCGAGATGGGCAGGGGGAAAACATGTAGGGCATATTAAATAGGTGAGATTTTATTCTAACTCAAGTAGGCCACTGGAAGATTCTTTTGGTACAAGTGATTGAATCCTGAGGTGCTCTACTAGTGAATTATACTGTTTTATTTTGAGATGGGGGTCTCTAAATTGCTGAGGTGGGCATCAAATTTGGTAGCCTCCTGTGTTAACCTTCTGCGTCACTGGAATTACCGTGTGTACCATCATGAATGGCCATTGGAGTATTTTAAGCAGGAAAGTTACACAGTTTTGTAAATATGTAATAAATTATATAATTTGTAAATAAATCATTCTGTTTTTCTTCAAAAAATGGATTATTTGAAGCAATAGGGAGGAACCTGGCAGAGTGGTTGGAATCTATTCAAGTTTCCCAGGGGGAAGGTGATGGTGGCTTGGGTTGAGTAAAAGAGGAAACTCAGAGCATTTACCTTGTGATGTCGTTCCCATGAATAAGACTGTTTCCCAATCGCCTCTGCTCCAGGGAATTGTGATACAGATGAGTTCTGTTCAGTTTGGCTGCAATTAACAAAAGCTCGTATGTAGTAACTTGGCTTCGGTGAGAAGTTTTTCCCTGTAGGCATTTCAGGGCGGATCTGATCCCTCTGCTTGGGGACCCAGGGTTTTCCTGCTTATCTTTTACTTATAGTCAGGGTGGTATCCTTATTTCAGACAAGAGCGATTAAAGATGTTGAAAGAAGATGTCAAAACAAAACTCTGCCAACCAGAAGATCCCAGGAGCTGTCATAGGACACGCGTGGCTGTGCCATTTTGATATGAGCGTGACTAGGACAATTCCTCAAAGCCCAGAGAGGATGCTAAGAAATATATATCCCCGCCAGGCATGGTGGCGTATGCTTGTAATCCCAGTACTTGGGAAGCTGATAGAGTAGGATCGCAGGCCCGAGGATAACTTCAGCAAGTAGTGAGACTCTTTCAACTTAGTGAGACCCTGTTTCCAAATAAGAAATAAAATCGGGCTTGGGGTATAGCTGGAAGGTAGAATGCCCCTAGGTTCCATCCCCAGTATCGCAAAAAGAAAGGGAGGGAGGGAGGAAGGAAGGAAGGAATATATACATCCACATTCCAAGCTAAACATTCGGTTTCCTTGAGAAAAGGTGTGAATAAATATTGGGGTCGAGAGCAACATCCACCATAGATAACATCCAGTCCCCAACACCACAGAGGTCTTCATTTTCTTTTTTTACGGTACTGGGGATTGAACTCAGGGGCATTCTACCTCTGAGCTATACCCCCAGCCCTATTATTTTTTTCTTTATTCTTTATTTTGAAAAAGGGTCTCACTAAGTTGCGGAGTGCCTCACTAGGTAGCTGAGGCTGGCAGCGAACCCAGATCCTCCAGTCTCAGCCTCTCAAATGCTGGGATTACAAGCGTGCGCCACGCTACACCTGGCTGAAAACTTGCTATTTAAACACCAATGGGTACAGGAAACTCCAAGGTGTTTTTCCCCTAGAGGAAGAGCTAGCATTTGAAATGCAGCCATACCTGATACAAGATTTATTAGACCGTGAAAATTGGCCAGGTTTTTAAGAAGCATTATACTGATTGTGGCTTAGATTGTGGTCCAAGTATTTTGTAATTTATCATAGCATACAAAGTTGAGAGAGAATATTCAATTCAGTGAACATTGTTTCCTTTCCTTTTTCTTTTTCTTTCTTTTTTTTTTCCCCTTAAGTCAAGCACCTTGACTTCTTAAGTATCTTCCTGCATTGCTTGATGCCTTGCATTGTCTGAGACTGTTTAGTTCAGATGGGTGGTACTAATATGGGATTGAGACTGCTGATATTCTGTTATTGAAATTGAACTGCCCGTTCTCTTGTAACTTTTTTTGATTTTTTTTTTTTTTTTTTAGTGTCTTATTCAGCAAGAAAGGGTGAATGAATTAATAGAGAAGGTTCTTATTGCTTTGGGAGAAGTCACACCTTTGTACACACAATGTAATGACTTAACTGCTAAAGTTGTATTCTGATTTCTCATTCTCTTTCTTATTTAAGCAGTATCTTATAAAATACTGTTTTATTTTATGTATTTCATGTTACCTGCATATTTATATCATGCTTTAAAGATTTTGTTGCTTTGTAATAGTATTAAGAAATTTGCTTGGGTGGGAAGGCAAAGGACTGTAATCACAGAGACTCTGGAAGTTGAGGCAGGAGGATCACAAGATTGACGCCAGCCCGCACAACTTAGGGGGAAGCTATTTCCTTTTTGTTTGTGTCCAATTAAAATATTTGAGTTTTGTTAGTGAAGGGTTCAGTGTAGTATTTGAAGGATGAGAACAGCTGGGCTGAGCAGTGGTTTTTTTGGAAGAAGTTTTTTTCATTACTGAAATTTACTTTAAATTTATTATTTGCTTTTCTCTACCATCAATTTCTAATTAATGGCACTGCCACTGAAAATTTAATTACTAAGGTTTAGGAAAAGTTTTCAATGTAATTAAATTTTACAGCAAGCCACATGTTTGATTCATGTTATGGTGCGAAGCCAGGCATGAGGGCATGGGCCTGTAACTCCAGCACTTGGGAGATTGAGACAGGAGGATCCCAGGTTCCAGTTCAGCCCCAGCAACTTAGCAAGACCCTGTCTCAAAAAAATGAAAGAAAAGAAAGAGAAAAGGGTTGGTGGTGTTGCTCAGTGGTGGAGTGCCCCTTAGGTTTGATCCCCACTATCACTACTGCCTCTTTCTCTTCCCCCCCAAAAAGACATGGTGCAGATTCTGTGTGTTCACTGATCCTCTCCCCCTCCCCAGACACACAGCTAGTCTGCAGTTTCCAACCTTCCTAGTACATCTGATCGTACACCTGAGTTCCAGGCAATGGAATAAGAATGAAAATGATGCATGCCATTCTTGCTTGGGGCCATCTCATGCTTCCCCTTGAGGAGGAGGGTCACACTTTGGCAGGTAGTTGGACTTGGTAGTCAGTAAGCCTGGCTTCCTCAGTGACTTTGTGGAGCAGAATCAACCCCACTACTCCACATGCAAGCTCCAGTAATCTCAGATTATTGTAGTATTTTTTTTTTTTTTTTTGCGGTACTGGGGATTGAACTCAGGGGCATTCTACCTCCGAGCTACACCCCCAGCCCTATTTTTTATTCTTTATTTTGAAACCGAGTCTCACTAAGTTGCGGAGTGCCTCACTAGGTAGCTGAGGCTGGTTTCGAACCCGGATCCTCCGGTCTCAGCCTCCCGAATGCTGGGATTACAAGCGT